>MU682245.1:72209-87566 GCA_026770625.1 Nicotiana glauca
TTTTTTTTTTTTTTTTTTTCATATTGTATTATCACTACTTTTGTTATATGTCTAAAAACTTCTTTTCGTCTTAATTGAACTTCATGTCGATCGAAGTTGTTAAGAAAATGTAATTTTAGGAGGATGTTTTGATTCAAGATGACTTTATTATTTTTAACTTTGTTTACCGCATTCTATGAAGATTAATTTAAATTTTTGATTGTTTATTTCATCTTTTAACTATGATACTACTTGAGTCTATTGCTCTTCAAAGTTAATTTATTGATTAAGGTTGTTTTGCTGTAAAAAGTCAACAATTACTCATTCCTCAAGTTAATTCCAGTGGCAAAGCCACATGTTGATAAGGGTGGTCAACTGATCATCATTTGTTGAAAAATTACATTGTTACATAGATAAAATATCACATTTTAGAAGTATATAACATATTGAGAACCTTTTGTTGGAAATCTTTCCATTTCTTTTAAATTTGAACAGTCTTGGAAAAATTCCTACCTTCGCCACTGATTAATTCCCCCATTCACTTCGATGACAAGATTTTGAGCATATGAATTGATACTTTCCAGCTATGGTTATGGCTAAAAAAGGGAATGAGTATGGCTTGAGGAACAAAAATCTTTCATCTTTAAATATAGAGAAAGAATGCAAATATAATTGTCCCAATGAATGACCAGATTATGACTATAATTGTGACGATTAATTTGATAATTGTTTCTTTAAAAGTTTGATTGATAATTTATAATTTTTACCTATACTTGAAATTTGATTAACTAGGCAAATATTTCGACAAAATTCTTTCTACAGATATATAGTATCTATTAGGATAGAAACAATAGTTATTTGAAGGCTTTATTTGATGAAAATTTTTTATTGTCAACAAAAATATATATTTTTCTACTTTTTGTATTCTTTGAACTTTATGTCAAAATTGTTTCTATGTATGTGTGCATTTTTTTAATCTTGTTTAGATAACATTCATTAATGGTGAAAGAATTTTACACTATTAGTTCATTTCTACCTACTTTATTTCCAAGATTACAAGTTATTTGTGGATATTTTCTGAATGACCTGATAATATAATATACATTATTTACATTGTCAGTACATATAAATTGAACTTTTATCTTTTTATATTATCTAATATGCAAATAACAAATGCCTTCGCTTTTACAATGTTTCAAGCCGATAAACACATCCAGGCTTATGGCAATAAAGAAATGAGAGAAATTTGTGCACAAACGAACTTACGGGAATTATATCAACAATAAATAATAATGTAATACATGATGGGTCAACTTTGTTGCTTATATTTTGAGGACTTTTCTTGGGTATGATTTCTTCCTTTAATATATTAGTCAATAAGATTAATATTTATCATTTTCACAAACTTAAATTATTTTTTTATTTTTTATTTTATAACTCAAATATATTCTTAATAAAATCTATTAATGTGATTATCAAAAAGTTTATACTCATTGACAACATATATACACGCGCAACATGTGTACCCTAAGACTAGTATATATATATATATATATATATATATATATATATATATATATATATATATATATATATATATATATATATATATATATATATATATATAAAGAAATATTCAAGGGAATGCCTTATAATTTTTATTATTACGACATTAACAAAAAATGACAATATCTTTCTTAGACTTCCTCCCCCCAATGGAATGAGCACAACAAGGTGCTAATACCACTATTAAAAGGAAAAAAAAACTAATGAAGATGTGCCAAAATACAAGTTACATATTACTCTACATATTATCTCTAACAAATTTCATAAATCCTTCAAGGTTCGGAGGAATTTCCGTTGGTGGTGGCGGAAAAGAAGCTTGTTCATCACCGCTTCCTGGCGAAGCAGCATCCTCCATAAGTTCCGCTAGCATTTCTTCATAAGCTTCGTCTATTTCCGGTTGTGATTCAGCAAGTCCAAAATTTCTTCTTTCCGAACGGATCTATTCTCTGAAGAGTACTGATTTTCCAAGCTCTTCCTCATAGACGCTCTATGATCACCGATTTGAAGTCTCGCTTGACTGAAAGCGCTATCCGATGCCACTGTTGAAGCTTGAACACTTAAAATATCTCGAGCCATCTTTGAAAGAACCGGATAATATTTTTCTTTGTCCTTCCACCATTCCAAAACATCAAAAGAGTCGTAGGGATTCTCTGGTTCAAGTCCCTACGACAAATAAACTTGAAGCTCATTTAGTTGTGAAGTATCGCTATCAAGAATAACATGTGGAGGAGGACGGGTAACAGGTCTGGGTCGGGGAGCCGATCAAGAATAACAGGTGGAGGAGGACGGGTAACAGGTCTGGGTCGGGGAGCCGGGGAGGAGTAGTAGCTTGGCGACTAGATTCATCAATTTAGATTTTCCCTTACCCTTACCACCAAATATTTTTTTCAAAGAAAAGTCCAAATTAATTATAATTATACAAACTAAAACCAACAAAACTATAATATTAAAACTTAAGAGTTGGAACGAGTTTACCGAATTGACGAACAACTTCTTAAAAATTGTATATTGTTGAAGACTTAAATACTTCAATTCTCCAACATCACAATTTTTCACAGATTGCAATAATAAAGTAAGCAATTATAGAAGAAAATTAGAGAGAGATTGATAATTTTGTGAGTAAAAACGAAAGAATTAAGGGGTATTTATAGTTGAGAATAGGAAAAAAGTATAATTATAAAAAGTTTGGGGGCCAAATGGCTATTTTTTAAAAAGCCAAACGGCTAGATTGGCAGGCCAACAACTAGTTTTTAAACTTCCAACCGTTGGCCACTTTTATTTATTTATTTATTTATTTTTAAAAATTAGCCGTTGGGCCCGGTTGAACTAGCCCAGGCCCACTAGCCGATCCCGGGCTAAACGGTCCCGGGCTCGCGGTCTCAACCTGGAGGACCGGCCCACAATGGGTTTTTAGGACCGTTTGGGACCGGACCGTTTGAACCGGCCCATTTGGCCCGTGGTCTCGCGGTCCCGGGCTGGGCCCGGCCCACAATACAACGTTACTTTTGGCCAAAATTTGAGGTGTTATGCCAAGCTTTTGGAAGGAGAGAAAATGCTTTTAAGGAGAAGCAGAAGTAATTTTGGAGAAGTAGAAAAAAGTAGCTTCTCTCCAAAAGCACTGTTATGAGAAACACTTTTGAGAAAAATACACTTAGAAGCAGTTTTCAAAAACTTGGCCAAACACTAATTACTGCTCAAAAGTGCTTTTCTAATTAATTTGGCAAACACAAACTACTTCTCACCAAAAATATTTTTTTTATAAAATAAACTGATTTTAGAAGTTTGGCCGAACGGGCTATCAACAGAGTGACGAATGACGATAGGATAAGGTTTTGGCAGAAAATTATTAAACGTAAAATGATAAATCCAGTTAAGTTTTCAAACCATATACTTTCTGAAATTTCATTTAGCTTCCAATACTTAAAACAAAATAACTTCAAGTGGATTTGAACCAGGATTGATCCAGCACATGTGCAAACTGTCTCTATCGCGACCCTCAGAGCAGCAACAGCCACATTTTATAATGGAAACTTACGCAAATGTCCTAAATAAATCTCAACTTACCAATCTCTAGCCATTACGTATAGACTTACCAAAATTAGCCAATAAAAATTAAAAAATCAAATAATAGGGTTCTTTCTATCAAAGAATCACATGCAAAAATTATCTTCCATATTTTTAAGCGTGATTAGCAACATTAGATACAAGACGGAAAGGAAATTTCATGGACCGGGTAGCAATTAAGGTGATGAAATACAAAAATCTATACAATATTCCAAAAATCAAAACAAAAAAGGAAATTTTTCAATGGGTATAGTTGAAATTCAAGAAAATATATAGATAAGTCAATATACAAAATTTGATGAAGATTGGAGGTGATTTGGATTGGTTTTGTATCAAAATTCGTAATTAGATCGAGTTCAAAAAAGTCTTCTGCGAAACATGTATCAAACATGTATCTCGCACACATGTATACATGGATATACATGTGATAAATAATTGATACTAACATGATACATATGCGATACACATTATTTTTTTTCATGTTCAGCTTTTACTTCGAATTTTCAATTCAAACCACCTCAAAACTTCACCAAATCATCCCAAAACTGAGATTCAAGCTCCTTAAGTTGTGCCCAATCTATTCTAATAACACCCACCCAAAACAAAGCAAAAATTTGATATTTGTTTTACTACAAATAGCTAACAGGCTAATTTGGCTAATATTAGTAATATTTTATCAATTGGCCAATTTTTGTAATGAGCTACTTATAAATGGACATAGCTCGTAATTTTCCTTATTACCAGCTATGTCCATTTATAAGTACCTCATTACCAAAATTGACCAATTGATAAAATATTACTAATATTAACCAAATTAGCCTATTAGCTATTTGTAGCAAAAAAAATATCAAATTTTTGCTTTGTTTTGAGTGAGTGTTATTAGAATAGATTGGGCACAACTTAAAGAGCTTGAAACTCAGTTTTGGGATGATTTGGTGAAGTTTTGAGGTGGTTTGAATTGAAAATTCGAAGTAAAAGCTGAACATGAAAAAAAATAATATGTATCACACTCTGTATCATTTGTGTATCACATATGTATTATATTTGTATCAATTATGTATCACATGTATATTTATGTATACTTGTGTGTGAGATACATGCGTGATACATGTTTGATACATGTTGAACTCGATTTAATTACGAATTTTGATGCAAAACCAGTCCAAATCACCTCCAATCTTCCTCAGATTTTGTACATTAAGTTATAACGGAAGAAAACAAATGATCACCTCCAATCTTCCTCAGATTTTGTATATTAAGTTATAACGGAAGAAAACAAATGATAAATCACGTTGTTTCTAAATTTATCTTATGTCCCCCCACCCCCAAAAAATACACACACACAGAGATATAAAGCAACCATTTAATCCCCTTCCAGGAGATGGACCCCTAATATATACCTGGGGGCTAGCGCAGGTGCAGGGGGTGGAGATGGAATTATCCCCACAACATTTTGGTGATTGAAATATTAAGACAAAAAAAAACACCATAACATAGATTTCAAATCCTCAGCTTTTGTGACAAGATACTCACTAGCTTGGATAAAAAAATCCAATTATAAGTACAATGTTAAAATAATTTATATGTCAGATGTATTCAGAAAATTTAACATAATTAGAACTATAAAACAGACAGACACAATATAGCCACAATGACTCAATGAGAGGGAGCAGTAGACAGAAACTCTCTCTTCTTCATGGCCCAAACAAGAGCTGTGATTCGGTTTTTCCATAGTTATAACTACTACAACAATTGGTTTGAGTCAACAGGTTCAAGCATAAGTGCAGATCTATATCAAGCACTTGAGAGAATCAAGAACCAACAAACCCCTAGTTTTCTTGCAGCTACAAGGATTTTTGTGTGTCTGGTATGGAATCATTCGGCCCAAGGTCATCAATTGGTGGCCGCTGTTTATGATGATTGGTGACTGATTGATAAGCCATTGCTAAAGCTAGTGCCTGGACATAAACGAAACAAACAAAATTATCGAGTGCATGAAATCATAAATAAGCAGCACAATCAGAAGTTCAAAGCCATCCAACTCTTGTTAAGTCCAAGAAATCCCACTAGTCAACAGCAAAGCAGAGATGATACATTTATCCAAGACCAAAAGATATATAGCACATACGTCCGTTACAAATCACTACTACACTAAAAAGAGCATCATAACTAAAGAACACTTACGATATGATCACGGTCTGGAGGAGCATATATGCCTGTAGTGATTGTTGTTCTCCTGCGAGTATCATTTGATAGTGCATCAGATATCTTTTTAAATCCTGTTGGAACAACTACTACTGGGATTCCCACAAGATTGCCAACACAAACTTTCTCCCAATCAGTTGCATTTCCAATAAACGCGTCAACTTTGAAACTTTCTCTCACTTGCTGAATCAATTTACCTCTAGCTCTTTGTGCCTGGCGGAGTATCATACAAATATTGATCTTAGTGTTACAAATTCTGGACAGCTCTTTAAAAGTGGATTAAGACATCTGTTCTATAACTAAACCAATCAGATTTTGAGATGTCTGAAAGAATTTAATTATTCAGTTTTTTCCTATATCAATGCTAATTAAACAAAGTACAATTTTAAACATCTAAACCGAGAGAAACTTTGTAGATCAAGACAATCACCTGAAGATAGTCAACCGCAGATACGGCACGTGCTCGGCGAAGTTCAATAGGCCACTGATCTTGGGCTTCATATTCATCATCCAGATTTGAGCGCTGCCATTTGTCGAAGTGAGCCAGCATCTCAACATCCATTGTGAAATTGACGATACCTTGGGCAGAATCAACAGTGTAACTTAGGTTAAACGGGACCATATTCACTCCCTTTGATTGAAGTACATGAACAACCTGTCATCCCCGACACAATTCAATCCAGTTAAGAGATTCATCAAATAGGATAAAAAGCCTAATTAACTCAGCCACATTCCGATACTGGAAAATAGTCGCTTACTTCCATCTCAGCATCCTCAAGATATCCAACAGTGAGTTTTGTAATATCAACTGAGAATGGATCACTAAAGGGTATGTCTCTGGATGAAACATCATCTGGGTCCTTTCCCTGAATGGTATCCAGAACAATCACACAATCCACAGCATTTCTACAAAAAGGGCCTAGTTTATCCTGACAAAAAGTTAGATTTTAGCGTATTATACTCAAAACTAATATCAGGAAAAGGAATTGCCTGTGGAAGAAATATGAGTACCAAGCTTTCAGCTACGCTCATAACACCCGTTCGACCAACAGCTCCAAAAGTGGGCCGCAGTGCTGTCACGCCACAGCGAGAAGCTGGATAGGTGATAGAGCCGGTAGTTTCTGAACCGATTGCAAATGGAACCAAACCTGCAATACCACAATCTCTCTCTCAAAACAATACGTTTCGCCTACTAATCAGTAAATCAGCAAGAAACTATTTAATTCTTTCTTCCAACTAGGCAGTACCAAATGTCATTAGATATGAGCACAACAACAACAAACCCAATGTAGTCCCGCAAGTGGGGTTTGGGAGGGTACTATGTACGCAGACCTTACCCCTACCTTTAAGAAGGCAGAGAGGTAATTTCCAGTAGACCCTCGGTGCTGGAAAGGTAAAAGGAAGGGGCAATGACTCATTGGATATGAGCACAATGGTCACATTTGCAAATATAGAAGACAGGACGGCTCAATCAGAATCTAATCTGGGAAAGCTCAATAGCTCAAAGATACCTGCTGAGGTGCAAGAAGCAGGCCCTGCTGATGAACCCGTAGAATATTCCTTTATATTCCAAGGGTTTCTTGTTCTACCACCAAACCAAACATCATCATATGCTAAAGAACCAGTTACTAACTTTGCAACAAGAACTGCTCCGGCAGATTTCAGCCTGCATCAACCATATCTAGATTATTACAAATACATGCACAATATAGAGTGGGCTTCTAGATCTGGACTTATATGTTATTGATTTCATGATTTGCTAATACCTCTTATAGACCCAGGCTTCAATATCAAGAACTTGGTCTTTAAAAGATGTTGAACCCCATGTTGTCTTATAGTTGGGTACCGCTATGATGTCCTTCAGACCATAGGGAATACCATGAAGAGGACCTATATAGAAAAGAAGATGTTTTACTTGTAATCCCCTTTAGCAATAACAAAGAAGCTAGATAGTAAAATATTGGAAGAAGAGGTTATGAATCCTGAGGCTACTAGTGACACAAGGGAAAGAGACCAAACAAAATCGGAATAAACATTTTTCCTATTACTCTCCAAATATTAGAAAGAAGTACCAAGAATATTGTTTCAAGAAACTACCTATGCCATACCCTAAATAAGTTTCTCTAAATAAAAAAGAAACAAGGAAAATCAATTAAGAGCATGAGGTGATAAGTGAAGGAAGCATGGGAAGATTACTCTGGCCGGAAAAGGTAACTTAGGAAATGAACAACCTTAAGTGCTTGAAGGGTAAGATAAACCTTAACAGCATCAAGAAAAGATCAGTCCCAAGAAACTGGAGAACATTGTAGCCTGAAGATTTAGAATTTCCCTGATTATGAGTCTATTTTGATGTGGCTGAGAAACATATATTCATTTTCTTCCATGGTACTTAATATGCTGTGATTTTTTTTTTCTTTATGGCGAAGTTGGATATATGCTAACAAACCCAAACCAATTGATTGTATTAACTCACCAAATGGAATTACAATAACCAAATGTCCGTAGAACAATAGAAAACAATACTGAATAGAGATGAGATGAGAAAAGAAACTACAACAACAAGCTAAGAAGAAAGGGGATGAGATACAAATTTAGAAGAGAAGATGAGAAGCACAGACTTGAGCCAAAGCTTAACATAATTCACATCCCTGTATTCCCCCATTCCAAATATAATGTCCTAGCATTCTATTCGGCTGTTTAGTCATTGGGCCTCTTCTCAATTTAGCTCCAGGCCCAATACTCCCAACTGGATCAACTGTTGCACACTTCTGGCCCATAATCCCATACCGAGTCACGCGGGTTCACAACAATACTCCTGCCCACAAAAAGAACCTTGTCCTCACGGTTCAAGTCAAGAGGGAAACTTCGAGAACTAACTCCATGGCTACGACAGGCAAAAACCATTAGGAACAATATCATAGTTTGGTTGGCAGGTTGGAGTAGCGTAGACTTGGTTTCATTAATATTGCTTAGCTTCTGGAGATTAACCACTTTGTTCAAGATAACATGGCAAAGTTGTGTAGTATTTTGAGATGTTTCCAAAAGGACAAAGCACCTAATGATGTCAGTCAAGCTTAATGGTGTGGTTCTGAGCTTAATAGTATTGGTTGTCCCAACTATCGCAACAACATGCGGAAATTTATTATACTTTCTAATAACAACTCATGGATACGGCTAACATTTGTTGCAACGCCCCTTTCACGCCATTCTATTTCAACATCAAATCCTGATGAAAGGATAAGAACAAAAGGGCTAACTTGCACCAACGAAAATGCTGGCCGATTGAAAACCGTCGTGGTATCAGTAGAATCATCTCCCTCTCTATCAAATGAAATAGTCACATGATACGCCATAATGTAGGCAATAGTCTCAGATAATTGAATGCCAAGAATCCCCTCAAGAGTACTACTGTGATCAAAAAGATCTCCAGAGGCATGTGAAATATAAGACAAACAACACTTCTTAACATGGCCGGACTCGTCGAAGCTAGAATTATCCACCTTGGAGTCCAAATAAACAGTTTTAGCGGCTTTCTCTTCACCAAATTTCTCCATTGCAACTGCTATCAACCAAATGTTCTTTTTGATTTATAGTAAATTTATCAGCATTATCAAATTAAGTTCAGTGATAACCTGCCCTGCAACCATACACTTGTTCAAGCGGATAACATGCACTAACGCATCACCTAAGCCATGACCCAACCTATGACGTGCAACCAACTCTACCATTTTAATGACATAATAAAATGTGTAACCCTTCTCCTATGTTCTTATGTTTGCCTTATTATGCATGTTTTTCTATTGTGCTCCGTTCTATGCACAGCGTGAAGCCTCACTTATACCCACTTCTTAATTTTAATAGTCTCCACTCCTATAATATGGCAACAACTGCAGCTACTGCCGGTTGCGATTTACTGCTTAAATTTGGGGCGCGAAGACGAGCAATTGTATTGGAATCATCCACACCGATTATGACAAGCTCATAGAAGTCGAGTTTCTTTGTAATTTCAACAAAATGCGCACGTGCCAAGAAATCCAATAGTAAGGCCAAGAAATATGATTTTGGAAGTGGTCGTGGCGGCCGGGGTTGAACAACTTGTACATCCATTGTGCAACGGGACAATTCATTATACAGCTTACTACCCTCCATAGTACCGTCGAGGCCAACTACACCATAACACAGTGCAATAGGGAAGTAATGTGGTATATCGAAATGTATATTCAAGTTCTCGAACATAATGGATGGAGGAACAGACTCACTGGGATCAAATGGAAGGTTTATAGATGTATGCTCATACACCAATCTGATTCCATCCAAAATTAAGAGGCGTTCCAGTCCCAGAGTGTTTCAACCGCTTCATTGTCAACCAAAAATTGCTCAGCATAGTGAGAAAAATTATCAAACGCCTTACTCACGTCAGTTCTAGAATGCTCGTCATCTTCATATATAACTATACTACCTTCTCCCTTGCTAATGATAAAAGGAAGTCTATAAGCAGGGAGAATGAGATCAATATTCCCACAAACTTCACTCTCCGACTCCAAACCTTTGCTAATAACTGGGCCCATTATCTCAAAGCCATCTGCCATAAGTGAGAACTCTTGAAAAGTTTGCCCAGCCCCTTTTGAAAAATTATCAAGCACCTGGCTTTCGGATGCTGTTGAGAATTCCTTAACTGGATCGACACTCGCTGAAACTAAATCTTCAGGGACAGGAGTAGATTGTGTAATAAAAGCACTAACCTCATTTCTGTGAGAGCTTTCATTAAACACTTGGACCTCCTCTAATGTTGCAATGTTTAAATAATATTACATTACATCAGTAAGGGCTTTAACATCTAATCTCTCGATAACAAACACCTTGGAACAACAATATCTATGTGACATATTGTTGAACATCTAGGCTTCAATTTCAGTAGAATAATCCTTAATTGTAGCCATGTGACCTTCCAGTGATTCGAGATACTATTTACAAAAACGAATTCGCACCTTTGCAACAAAGTGCTCCCAATCCGTCAATTGCTTGTTCCGGAGAAGCCATTGGAACCACTCCAATGCCTCACCTTCTAGGTAAATAGACGTGCGTAATAATTTGTTGTTTTCTTATGTATCATAGAAGTAAAAGTAATGTTCAGCCTGAGAAATCCATAACTCTGGATCCTCTCCACTGAATAGTGGGAATTCTAGTGGAGTAGCCTTACTCGTTGCCAGATTTTCAACCAACTTATGTAACAATGAACGAATTTGAGTGATATCCTTCGACCACGGATCCTTCACGACCTTAATTGAATTATCGATAGTTCGAAATATTTGGTCCTCCCTTAAAGAACCAATTGATTGTATTAAATCACCAAACGAAATTACAATAACCAAATGTCCGTAGAACAATACAAAACAATACTGAATAGAAATGAGATGAGAAAAGAAACTACAACAGCAAGCTAAGAAGAAAGGGAATGAGATCCAGATCCAGAAGAGGAGATGAGAAGCACAGACTTGAGCCGAAGCTTAACATAATTCGCATCCCTGTATTCCCCCTGGATCCCAAATATAATGTCCTAGCATTCTGTTCGGCTATTTATCTCTTCTCAATTTAGCTCCAGGCCCAATACTCCCAACTGGATCAACTTTGTTGCACACTTCTGGCCCATAATCCCATACTGAGTTACGCGGGCTCACAACATACCCTATGTTTTCTTTTCAGTTGTACAGGTCCTTGTCATCTGCGGCAATTTAAAATCAAGTTCCTATTTTGACTCTTCCCCGCAAAATCCCCTTACCGCATAACTATAAATAAAAATTCATATAGAAAATCCAAACTTTTGAATAGAGCAGAATGTCTATGGAGGCATAATGGAATTGAGGCGTTGTTCATAGATTGATTGATAGAAAATTAGAAATCATGAAGGTAAATGGGAAATACGTGAAAGAGGTTAGTGGAAAGAAATTAGCAGACTGTTACCCAAATATTTGCCTTCAGCAAGCAGTTGATCAGCCTCTTTTGCTTGTTTGTATGCTAATTCTTCAGTAATTGTAATGACGGATTCAAGGACAGGACCATACCTGCGACACCCCAGTTAATGCATCATTGAGGACCAGATATCAGTAACATGAAACAATTGGAAGGAAAAGTATTTGTAACACCTCTTCAGTCTCTTCAAGAAAATTCCAGTCAGCTCCACTGATGTGATTAGATTTGCCTTGAGAAGTTGCCCAAGTTCAAGAATCTGATATAACAACATAGATGTGTGAATAGAAGGAAAATACCATAATTCGAGAGCTTAAGTCCTGATATATAGATTTAAAGGGAATAATAGGGAGCACTTACACTCATGAATGCAATATCCTCATCACTTTTTGGTCTTTCTATACCAGCAGCAGGTGACGGATAATTGAGCTTTTTGTTTGGTTCATTTTCTAGTTGTTGGACCTTCCATGCAGAATTGAAGACTAAACAAGAAGGGTTATGCAGACCTCCATCAGTAGTGGCAACTAACTTTCGGTTGGATCTGATTATAGGTATGTTAAAGTCATTTGCTCCCTTTTCGATTTCAAGCATCTGAAAGGAATGGAAAGTCGAACCAATTATAGTCTTACTTTGTATTTTATTCAGAGTAAGAAGGATAACCAGAACAATTACACTGTCCCAACAGTACCTTAGTCTTACTCAAGAAGCAGGAGTCCAACATTTTGAATCCACATTCACAAACTGGAAGATGCTTGGCCTCCTCCGAGCATACACCGGGTTTTTTAGGACCCAACTTCCCTCTTTCCTGATTAATGCAGAAACAATTAGACAGAAAGCAGCACAGTCAATAAACTCAAACTGCTCTAAAAACAATAATTCCAAAAACCGACGTAATTTGATGATGAAAGGAGGCATACAAGCCGGGTCGACCACTTTGCTAGTGATAACGATCTTTTGGCATTGAAACTTTTGCAAGAACAGACTGGATATGAAATTCTTCATTTATCTTACCTTAAGTTTGTTATCCCCATTAAGATAGTGATGAGTATTAAACAAGTAACATTTCGTAATTTCCGTCATATAAGAGCTACTGTATTATATTGCATGAGAACACATTAATTGCAGGCAAGAAATGGAGATTAACAAGAGAAACAAAAAATTTGCTGAATTCGTAGTAGTAGCATCTAATAACACGTGTTAGTAGTGGCATAGAAAGTCAAAATATGATAAGGGAAAACATACCATATCTATGGAATTGTTGCAGGTAAAATCCCAGTATCCTCCTGATGAGTATGAAGAAACTGAGTTGCTATTTAGCAACAAAGTAAACACAAGAAACAACCCCACGAACACGGGCAACGGCAAAAACCGACGACCTGAACGTGCCGGAAGTGGGTAACCCACGTCGCCCATTTCACTCACCACGTTATTATAGGCCATGGGACTTTGATTTATCGGCAAAACTCCGTAGTATATAACCGTTTTTCCTCTGTATCAATGCCTTTCTTTGGATTGACGGCACCAATTAGAGGATTTTCACTTTCTATCCGTATGAACAGAAATTCCTAAATTAATTTAATAATTACAAAAACATTGACTTATTGAGTCATTGACTTGGTTACGACAAAAGATAATTGGACAGATTCAGAATTACATTTAAATATTTCCGATTCCTTGACCAGAAAGGCGCAGCCAGCAGGATCAGCAATCAGCACCTTTACTGTAAAATAAGTACTGCAAATCATACCTTTATATAAAATTACTGAGGCACAAAAATTTGGCTTGTATTTCATTTGGCATCAATTTCAGCTAATTTAGGTTCATTGGTTAGCTAGTTCCACTTGATAGGAACAATATACAGATCCATAACCTTAATTTTTGTACATATACATGTAATTCTCAATTGCAGAGCATGAATAGAATCAGCTACCTCTCTCTTCTTCTTCGATCTTCATTCTCGTCCTTTCTTTTCTGGTAATCTGAGAAGTGACACTCTTATTAGAACAGACAAATAGAAAAGAGCATCTTTTGAATTTTTTTTATTTTTTTATTCCGCTTTCTGTTTTCTTTGCATTTTATTCCATTCCATTTTCACGTTGGCTCCTCGTTTCTTTTATTCTTTTACTAGTATACTTACCCGCGTTTAAAGAAAACAAAAAAGGTGGAAAGAGATATTGGTAACAGATATAAATTGCAGATTAATTTTATAGACTACATTAAAAAGAATTAAATAATAAACAAAATGATGAATCTCATTTGATAGTTTGTCTAAATATTTTTCTAGGGACCACCAATCCCAGAGAGATGTTACAACATACTTGAGTGCTACACCATTACTTGATTTTAAAAGAATTAGTCCATATGAAAATT
This sequence comes from Nicotiana glauca, assembly GCA_026770625.1. Lineage (NCBI taxonomy): Eukaryota > Viridiplantae > Streptophyta > Magnoliopsida > Solanales > Solanaceae > Nicotiana > Nicotiana glauca. The sequence goes on from MU682245.1 coordinate 86,361, forward strand.
CAGAAATTTGTGTTTCAAGTACATTATTAAAGGACATCACATTTGATTCTAATCTTATTTCACCAAATGAAGCTTAATCAAGGAGCACTAACTTTGTTCTTATCGAATTTGGGGAACATCTTTGCTCTTCTCTCGTCAAGAGAAAGAAACTCACATGCATCGATTGTTAAATCATCATCGAATTCCAGAATTTTTTTATCATGCCAAACACCTCGACCAACTACACGCGTTGGCTGCTTTCTATCAACGCATCTGCAATCCCTTCGATATTTTCAGCAATGACACTCATCATATCAACCAAAGTATCTTCATTACACCTCCTCTTAAAGGCTGGTTTGAGCGCGGCGATGAAGAATTATTGTCAAAGATGGCATTCAATTGATCAAAGTTCTCAATATTTTCGCCCCTCATCAAGTTTACATCAAAATATGGCTAGGAAAAAGATAAAAAGTTTACAGTTTAAGTAGGCTAATGTAAATGACAAAAAAAAAAACTTAAGACAAACTTCCATTAGTAATGAGCATTTTTTCAAACACGAATTTGTACTCACAAAGTAAAAAATATAAGCGAGCAATTACTCTTTGGTTTGCTGAATTAAATTTGCATTCCAAATACAGTCTAATGCTCAAAACTAAAGTCATCACATTGAGCTCCTACAGGTGAAACATCAAAGGGAATTTGAATCATTTACAATAATATATCTAATAGATATCAATTCATTGTAACAGATTCAAGGTATGTAATATTGTAAGACATGCTGAAAAGGGGAAAGATAGAGGAATGATAGTAAGATAAATATGCAAGGATGGATATAGTTAAGAGCATATATTTTTATGGAACAACCACTCACATAAGGCGGCCACTCTAGGGCCATTATATCGAGAAATAAAAAAAATGAAGCAATAGAGTCTTTCTACCGAAAATACTAATTCTTATATATTAAACATCTTACAGATTTTTTGTATCTGGTTTGGGTGTTTATGCTCGAATAGTTGTTGACCATGATCCATACTAGTGAAATCCTTTGGATATATGAACATATAGTTGAATGATTTTCCTAAAGCTCTTTGGATTCCTTCTGGTCTTCAAAAGAAAATGCCCCAACCAGCGTAATATAAAGTGTCACCCTGCATAACTGATAATAGGTGAATTTGACTATAATCACGCCTTAAATAATCACATTTTTATGTTGTTTTGATGATATAT
>MU682248.1:3328-23847 GCA_026770625.1 Nicotiana glauca
TCCTCCTCCTCCTCCTCCTCCTCCTCCTCCTCAACTATAGCACTGCAATCCATGTCTTCATCATCTAGAAACAGGTTCCTTATGCCAGCTAAGGCTTCATCCTCTTCATATCCCAACATCATGTCAGCTTGATAGAATGTCTGGCACAAATATGGCACCGATTGTTCCAGCGGATAATAAGGACCATAAAACGACGGCAACCAATCCCGGTACTCTTTCCAAGTGTATTCATACCCAAGCCTAAAAGTTGTATCATGATGCTTCGGATGTACCGGTTTGGTGATCCCTTAGAGATTCTTGTTGAGACCCTTGTCAGGCTCATACCTGTCCATAGCAATATTTTTTATATCTTGTTGCTCCACCATTTGTCCTTTTCAATTGCGTTGACACACTCAGTATGGTGGTATGTTTCTCCACCCAGTTTTCTCCTATTCTGGATAACTGGAATAGTTTGACTAGTATAGATGGGATTACTCCCGTCTCCATGGATGATCACCTCTTTATAGTTCCATTCAAACATCACAGCCTAATGCAGAGTAGAAGCTACGGCCCCAGCGACGTGTATCCAGGGTCATCCAAACAATAAATTGTAGGTAGCAGATATATCCAACACTTGAAACTCGCCATCAAACCAAGTTGATCCCATTTGTAGGCTGAGGTTAATTTCTCAGATTGTAGCCCTCTGAGATCCATCAAACGCCTTCATTTTCATATTTCCTTCTTGTATCTCGTATAGGCCTTTACCCAGCCTCTTTAGAGTAGTCAGTGGACATATGTGGAGACTCGAGCCCCTATCTATCTGGACCTTGGCAATGAATTTTTTATCAAATTTCACTGTGATATATAGTGCCCTATTTTCACTTAGTCCTTCCGGTGGTAGCTCGTCTTTATGAAAAGTGATTTTTATGGCTTTCCAATACCTGCCCGACCATATTGGCCATTTCCCTACTAGTGATGTTAGTGGGTACATAGGCTTCACTCAGTACCTTCATCAAGGCATTACTGTGTGTCTCGGAGTTTTGCAGTAGTGATAAAATGGATATATGGGCAGGATTTTTGTTTAAATGGTCAACCACAGAGTATTCTCTCACTTGCACTTTCCTCCAAAGGTCGTCAAGGCCAGTCTCAACGACTGGCGGCTTAGATGTAGCTTCTTTGCTTATTCTTCCTAAGTGCTCGGGTGTCATGCCTTGTGATGTACCTATTTTTTCCATTTTTGCTTTTCCTTTTCTTCTTGATTCTGCAACATAATCCCATGGTATAGCATCAGACTTATAAGATGGTGTAGGTGCTACCATTACGGTGAATGGCATGTTCACCTCAACTTCAAATGGTGCTGGTGTGGTTACCTCAGCTTCAATCGGTGTATGGGTTTGTACCACAATGGGCGTAAGGGTGATTGGAGATGTTTTAGGATCACGCCATCCCGAATGAGTTCAATTGACCCTTCCGGATCCCATTTTTCATCGATTTCTATCACATTTACTCCCTCACCTCTGTAATCTGGGAGGGGATTATTACAAACATTGGGTGCAGCCTTCTTTGCTTGTATGACTTTAGTGTCGATTAATGTTTGGATCTTGCACTTCAGAGTGAGGCACTCATCAATGGTATGACCCTTTATGCCTGAGTGATAGGCACATGTCTTGTTTGGGTTAATCCGCTGAGAAGAGTTTTCCATAACAACAGCGAGAATGAGAGTGACGTAATCGACAACATTCACTATCTCATGTAGTTGGTCTATAGGTTAAACAATTAGAGTGTATTGTCTAGGTAGTATGCGGTCAAAATTTGGTCTTCGTTTTTGGTAATTTTGGCGGGCTGGTGGTGGTGAGTGGTAATATGTGGGTTGGGTGTTATAAGTTGGTAGGTGGCAGTAGGTTGTTGGTATCTGAGGGCTAAAGGCTGGTATGTAGGTGGAGGTATTTGGTATGTGAGATGAGACTTTGGACCTTGGGCTACCATTACTTCACCCACTTTTTTCTTCTTAGAGATACCTCCTGACTGCAAAGCTTTATTCGTGGCCTGGAGGGCTTCGAAATTTGTCATGATTCCACTCTTGATCCCTTCTTTTATTCTTTCTCTTAGCTTGATAATGTTAGAGAATTTATGGTATTCAATAACCATTAGCCTTTCATAGTATTGCGGGTCTTGAGCTCTGACAAAGAACTTATTCATATCATCTTCTTCAAGTTGCTAGCCTTACTTTCGTAGCTTCAGTTCTCCACCGAATAGCATATTCATGGAAAGTTTCAGTTGGTTTCTTTTTGAGATTTTGAATATAGAAAACGTCTGGTGCATTTTCTGTGTTGAACCTGAATCTGTCCGTAAAATCTAATGCCATGCTTACCTAGTTGATCCACTTTTTTCAGTTTCTAACTGACGTACTAAGACAACGCATCTTCGGTGAGACTCCTTATGAATAATTTCATACAAATTCGTTCATATTTGCCAACTCCTACAAGTTTGTCACAATATGTTCTTAAATTCACTTTTGGATCACCAGTTCCGTCGAACATTTTGAACCTGAGAGGTTTGTAACACTCCAGCAGTTCTACATCTGGTTGAATGCACAAATCCTCATAATTCAAACCAATAATTCCCTTGCCACCTTCGACACTCTGAACTCTACTAGTGAGCTTCTTGAGCTCTTCCGCCATGTTCGTGATAAGCAGGTCCTATAAGGTTTGTTGTGGGGTATGGGGTAAAGTTTCCACATATATGGGATTGCTTTGGTGGACTCTGGGAATCTGGGCATATTCATGGTCATTGGTTGAGTTTTGGGGATCAGGAGTAGGTTGTGGTGTATTCTAAGGAGTGTGGTAAGTGATGTTTTTTGGTATTGAGGTAAATGGGGATGGTACTGTTACAGAGTAGGTACCGGTGGAGGGTTATGGTTTTGAGGAGGTGTAGTGTATTGATGTGGTGCGGGAGGGTTTGGCGGTGGATTTTGGTTTTGTGCGTTTTGCGGAGGTGCCAGAGTTTGGGCGTCTGGGTTTTGTTGGTTGATATGAGGGACGTTTAAGGTGAGTGAAAGGTTTGCCAAGTTCTGAAACTGCTCAAGTTCTCCTTGTAGCTCTAGTATTTTCTATTCTAGGCATAGGAACAATTTGTTATGCGTCGAAGTACTTCAACCATCCGAAGTTTCAATGTTTTTTGCATTGTCTTTTCTGATGCCGCTTAAATCGTCCATCTTTCCTTTCCCTTTGCTTCTGCCTTTAGGATCACTTGGTGGAGGACCTCTGAATCTAGTGTGATATGCGGATGATGTCAGTATGCACGAACTGACCTTGGGTAATGGGAATAATCAAGAAAGAAAAACGAAAGGTAACCAAGTTAGTAAGGGATATTGAAAGAATGCTTGCAATATATAACATACTTTGCAAGATTATTTAATAAATTTGCGTCATAATTTAAGGGAACTTATTGTGCCCGAGGTAGGCCTAAGCGACACATAGACTTGGAGAAAATTGATGCTAATAATTGGGTTATTTCATTAATGTAAAATAAACCATATCCTTACTAAAATGACAATAATAAGAAAGTTACTAATGGCATTTACCTTATTACAATCGAAATCTAAAACTAAGATGCAAAGTGGTAAAGAACATCATTTCCTAATCTACTTGGTCCCAAAAGGACCTTCCCCATGCTTGGCTCTCTTGACTCCATCAATCAAGTTCCCCATAGGTAAGCCCTTGCTAGATGACCTGCTTCATTTCTATTCGTGCTCTAACAATTTGAAAACCTCTTCCTAATCTTTCCCTCAAGCTCCATCAACCCCTGCTCCAAATGTTCTAATCTCTCTATTGATTTAGTGGAAATTTCCTTCCATTCGTTGATTGCTTCTATATCCACTTTATGTTGTTCCAGATGCCTAGCTTCAAACTCGAAGACCCTCTTGCGTAACCTCCTATACTTGACCTGTGCTTTAGTAGTGTCATCTATGATCCTATTGTTTTAGATTAATTTCTGGCTTGACGTCTCCTGGTATATCTTCCACTAACCATGATGGGTATAAGTACACATTGATGACACGATACCTGTCTGGCTCAATAGTATCCTTTTCCAAAATGACCTTCTGATTCCACATATGTTGTTCCTCGAACTTGAATGGAATAATGTCCCCTTTAAAATATCCTTTATGTTGGACCATGTTGGAAACCCGAGGTATAACCTATTTTCTTCCCGCTTATCTTATTACACTTATGGGAGCATAAGGATAGATACCCCTCAACCAGATCAGTACCAAATGGGTAGTCTCTCTTGACTTGATGATGAACGCACTACTAGGAAACCATTCAAACATCCAATGTACCTGCTTGTCTGTCAGATTGCTGAAGAAACGCACCCAACTCACAGCATTTCCAGGTTGTACAAACATGTCTAAGATAAATGTCATTTTTTGGGGGTGATGGTAGGCTATGTTGTCGTTTAATGGTTGAAGCAGAAGCTTATAGCGATATTCTCCCATCTGAAATGTTCTAATAACCAAATTTGAAGTAATAGATTACAACCTTCGAAGTGCACAAATCACTGCTTGCACTTGTCTAGAGCGCGGCACATTTCAGCCAAGATCATGGGGACGATAGAATAGGTTTGTCCCTCGATGCCTTCCATCAAAGTTCTGGCGACCATAGCTAGGCGAGTATGAATTCTTTCCCCTTTTATTGGAAATATCAACAACCCTAAGAAGAAAATAATAAACACATAAACTCGACAGTGCGTCCAACCCAAGGAAGTAATGGCAAGTTCATCGTGATGAAGGCGATATGACTTGTTGTGCCCATAATGCTCATAAAGGAATTCAAATAGGTTTTACGACTTCTTCAAACAAATCAACTCATCATTTTTCTTAAAACCTAGCATTTTCAGAAAATCGCGAGGGGTGTGATTCTCTGGCACTAATAAACCTGGACTATTCCATGGCAGTTTAGTGAAGCATCCTATTTCTTCTACAAGAGAAGTCATTTCTATGTCACCAAAGCGGAAGATGGTCCTTTTCTCATCCCAAAACATAGTAGCGGCATCAATCAATGCTCTATTCAGTCGGATGTCTAGTAAGGAAGGTAAATTACCAGGGATGTTTTGGATCATGCCAAACCTGGGGACTTCATACTTCATTTTTTGCAAACAAATAAGTTTAGCCCTCCCCCCCCCCTCCATATTCGACTATTCACACATAATGATCAATAGATTGGCATATTTTCTCCAAGTAATGCACATAACATGAGGGTGTCCATTGGGATTGTGGAAATCCCGTCGGACTTTGGACTAGGCTTATCTTAGTGGGGCTATCACGTTAACAACATTCTAACACGTACTAGGTTTAACATGATGCATGTTCATTTGATATTGAAGTAAGGTTTCTAGAATGGCATAGACTGGTACTCTCAAGTGGAAAAATTGAGAGGGAAAAGCACATGGTTGTCGACTGCACCGCTGATCGACTAGTCTACCGCAAATAAGCCTTCCAATTTAAGAAGGGTAATCTTGGAAGAGTGCGGACACTCATCAAGCACCGCTATGTTGATAATTGGCATGAGTGGAGTATGCTGTGGAGCTTGCTTTATGCAGAGATAATAACACATTGTCAAGTATTTGCATGATAAATCTGTAAAAAGCGGTAAATATAGTATTAAAGTAAAACATGAAAAATATAAAAGAAAGACAAAGAAGAAGTTAGTTCCTGGAATATATGCGAGAATGTAATAAAGCAAATAAGGGAATAGGGATGGGAGAGGCATTATATAGCGATCTTTAAACAAATAAAGAGCTGTTATAGCAAATAAGAGTGAATAGGAAAGAGATGTGCATGTTATAACTAATTTAAGAAAATAAAGGTGGAGAAGGGAAGGGATGTGCATGTTATAACATATTTAAACTAATAAGGGTGAATAGGGAAAAGGGTGTGCATGTAATACCAAAATTTAACAAATAAAGATGAAAAGGAATGTGCATTTTATAACAAAGAAAATAATCCACATAAGCCAAGTTCATTATGATAAGAGCCTAAGCATATCACTAGCAGAGTCGCCATGCTGTCATGCCTTGTTTTCTCGCGAAAGCGGGTTTTGACATTGTGACAAATCCTTTGGATGGGAGATATAGTGCTAAAGGAGAAGAGTCGCCACATAACAATTTTTGAGTTGCGTTAGCGAACCTATTATATAGATAACTCTGTTTGACTAGTCAATGTCATCGAAGATCGGGTAAGGGCTCAAATTATCTCAAAGAGAAGGTGTTAGGCACTCTTCGAGGTCCATAACTATGGGTCCCGACCGAACTTAAGATTATGTGGATTAAAATTAGGCTACGTGATCAAATAAGCAAATGGAATATAAAGGTCAAAGAATTTCATTATAACACGATTTGTACAATCTTAGTACGAATATATGGATACAACTATTTAGATTTAACAACAACATATAAAGGAGGGGGGTCCTCAGTTTTTAGCCTGAAGGATCACCCCGTGCAACATAAATAATACTTCGTAACTCCATTGAGATAGGGAGTTATTCCTATTATTCAGTAGGAACAAAGTATCATCTCCTGCTACCCAATTACTATGTTAAAGTTTTTTACCTAGAAGCGCTCTAATTCAATTCTAAGTCGTGCTCTACGTGTGCTTTACCTATCCCACACCTACAGTACAGGAGGCATTGGACCTTTATTTGGGTAGTTCTAGATCTTACCTAGGCTGCTCAAAAATGTTAAAACCAGGCGACATACAAAAACACATTGTAACTTAAATATGGGCAGCTAAGGGCTCAAGTTAGCCTCCACACTTAGAAAATGTCTTAACACAGATTAGAAACATATTACATATGCAAGACTATCATTATAGAGATTCAGAATAGAGTGGGAAAGTAAACTCATGTCAAACAACAAACGTAAGCATTCAGGTATTGACCAGTAGACTAATTAACTAAAGAGGGTCCAAATTATTCAGATGAAGCACATTCAAATAACACGGTTGATAGCTTTTAGGTAAAATTAAATACTAAAAGAGGTTCAAACAAGTGTATAGCTGACAAGGTCACACACAGAAGTAGCCCAGAACACATTGACTCGAAAGAATCTAAATTATTCAAATTAGGCAAAAGCATGGTTAAGATCTGGCCACATTAGGTGAAATTAAATGCCCAAGAGACTTAAAATGAGTGAAGAGCTAATAGAGTTGCACACAAAAGTAGCCGAGAAACACATTAAACCATGAATTTCAGAAGTGAGAATATATGCAACTCATTGACACATAAAAATGAAATCGCAAAGTCAAGTGACTTAGCAGTTAAACGAACAACATTAAAGAACAAAATTCCCCAAAAACCCAAAATCTTAATACGTCAAAGTTCCCAAGGGCTTCAAAGGAACTCCGAGCAATGCTCGCACCAAGGAAAGGTTGAATAATCGAATCTCAGTGGCCTTGGCTTTCATCCGGTCAAGAACCAAGGTGTCGAATAAGAGAACAGTAAAGTGATAACTCCAAATTATTTTAGTGAAAATATAGCGATTCAGATCTGTCCTTAAGAGGAATGAGCGGAGGGATTTATATAATGGCAGAAATTGAACAAGTATAAAAGAAAAAAAATATAAAATCAACCATAAATAAGAAAGTAATAACATGTAGAATAAATAAAAATTGGATTATGGAAAAAAATTAGGTAAACCCTAGTTGACACAAATCGGAGATTGGCCGAAAATCTTTGCTAATCAGACCCATTTAGCCTGGTCATGATGTATATGTACGAAATATCGTCCAGATTCAAGGGATTGAAGTGGAATAGCCCGAATTCAAGAGATGGTACTTGCCATGTTTAGGCAAGTACTAGGTAATACCATGGTCTTGTAGAAAATAACGAGATAACACACATAAGGCAAGGAAATTATGAAAAGAATCCATGGTTGAGACGGATTTGGAGAAATTCGAGAGGGAGGCTAGGGTTTTGAGGAGAGGAGAAGAGAGGATTCAAAGGTGGCATCTGATAGAAAATGCTAGAGTTTTGGGGCGGGTTAGGTTAATTAAAACGGGAGTGTGAATGAGGGTCGTTGATCTTAAGAGATCAATAGCCAGGATTTAAAACGAACGGGGCGATCATAAAAACGGGTTACTGACCAGGTTATAAATAAAGGGGTCGTTTGGTCTTGGGCCAGGGTTGGTCTAAGAATATTGGGCCAATTTGGTCCAAAATTAGTTTAAAGCTAAGTCATTATTAAAATACACAAAAACATTTTATAAAAAGGCTTGATAAATAAGTAAAAAATATTATTGATACACTGAAATGCTTAAAAATAATAAGTTAGTATTATAAAAATATAAAATTCTATTTTGATACAAATAATCATAAATAAAGAGCATTTTTACGTGAGTATGGGCTATTGCTGCAAAATTGTGCAAATAGCTTGAAAATGCTAACATAATTATATAAATGAGGTAAAAACAATTAAAACATATATGAGGATACAAAATAGTAATTTTTGGATGATTAATCATCACAAATAATTTAATAAATAATTACTAATTATTTATGTAATTTAAATGCAAGAAAATTAATTTTAAAGCTCTAAAAATTATGGGAAATTGCAGAAAATTGATATATAGAAAATTGATATAGATTTATAAACTAGATAATGATGCAAAATGATATTTTGAAAGTACATATACTATTTTGGAAAATAAGAGGTCAAAATCGGGTATCAACAACGACGATAAAAACCTCCATGGCCCAAGAACTGCGAATGCCCTTAATGGATGTTGGTGGGGGCAATTTTTCAATCGCCTTCACCTTTGCGTTGTCCACCTACAAACCAAGACTATACCTTCTCGTACGATGAAATGACACTTTTTCTAGTTTAGCACCAAGTTGTCTCTTCACACCTAGCAAGCATTTTATCAAGGTTCATCAAACCATTATAAAAAGAATATCCAAACACAGAAAAATCATCCATGAACACTTCTATAAATCTTTCAATCATGTCAGTAAAAATGGCCACCATATACCTTTGAAAAGTCGCAGGTGCATTACATAGATCAAATGGCATTTTCTTGAATGCATACGTGCCATCATGACACGTAAATGTGGTCTTCCCTTGGTTCTTTAGGGCTATAACATTCTGATTTTACCTCGAATGGCCATCTAGGAAACAATAGTATTCCTGTCCAACTAGCCTATCAAGCACTATCAATAAAGGGGAGGGAGAAGTGGTCCTTGCAGGTGGCATTGTTTTATTTTCTATAGTCTATGAAAATTCTCCACCTAGTCACAGATCTTATGGGAATCAAGTCATTATTTTCATTAACCACTGAAACCATCCACCCTTCTTAGGCACACATTGGACGGGGCTTACCCATTTGCTATCAGAGATTGAAAATACAATACATGTATCAAGCCACTTAATCCCTTCTTTTCTTACCACCTCTTTCATGATTGGATTTAAGCGGTGTTGTTGCTCTACACTTGGCTTGTGTCCTTCCTCCATGAGGATTTTATGCATGCAGAAGGCCGGACTAATGCCTCTAATATCGTACATCGTCTACCCAATTGCTCGCTTGTGCTCATGCAACACTCTTAATAGCTTTTTTCCTGCAATTTAGACAAGTTAGAGAAAACAATAATAGGTAGTGTCAGAACCATCGAAATAAGAATATTGAAGGTGAGGGGGCAAGGGTTTAAGTTCCAATTTTAGAGTGTCACGACCCTAAACCAGGACCTGGTCGTGATGGCGCCTCTCGTGAAAATAGTGCTAGCCGACAGATTCCCATTTCCAATATTAAGTAGTAAAATAATAAGTATTAAGTCGTAAACATAATAAAATCTCAAAAATAAGCAGTTAACAATATAGTTTGCGTAAAAAAACCCAACATATCCCGACATTGGGGTATCACTAGTCATGAGCATCTACTAAGGTCTAAATACAACTGATAAAGTTTGAAATATACTAAGTATAGACCAATAGAATAAAGAGGGAGAAAAGCAGTGCTACGAACGTCGGACAGCTACCTTGCTAAACTCCGATGACTCTGCCTCTGAGCAACCAATATCCACTACCAGATTCAGAAATACCTGAATTTGCAAACAAGGTGCAGGGAGTAAAGTGAGTACTTCCAACTCAGTGAGTAATAAAAATAAATGAAGACTGAGTAATATAAAACCACGTAAGGCACAACATTAAGCTAAAGAGGCATAGCAAAATCAGCAAGTATAATTAAGCAGTGAAGTCTCACAAACCTCTCATAAACAGTTAAACAATATACAAGAAAACAACTAATAAGTAAACACATAATAACTGCCCCTCTGGCATAGTATTAACAGAATCAGCCCCTCGGGCTATATCACAGAACAACATCAGCCCCTCGGCTATATCTCATATCACAATGTATAAACTCATTACCTCATAAGCACTCCAAGAAATAATCATATCCTTACCATACTGATTCGGCCTACTACCAAGCTATCCCATCTATCTGAGTTTCCTTCTAATTTACCTTCAACTTGATACTCCTTCTTGCTATAACACCACAGTTCCTCAACCCAGACTCACCACACGAGACCCAAACATAAAATCACACCGCCCAAGGCTCATAAGCCGCTAGATATTCTCTTAAAATCATGTTCAAAATACCTACCCCGAAGAGACTTTTTGCAAATTTAGAACTATTACCTTTCTAATACCGATATAAGAATCCCCTAATTGATATAAAAATATCACAAGTCTTAACACCCTCCAATGCAAACCTCAATTTCTAGCCAAGTTATACACCTAAAAATCTCCAATTATTACATGAAAAACCTTGAGCGCATTAGAACCATTCTCTAGAGTCATCCACCCTACTCATGTTTCAATTAGTCTAATCAAAAACTGAACAACCCGTGCCTCATTAGCACTTCGATACCATAGAATGTAACCTCATCCCAATACAGCCAAGCAATTTCCTGCTCTATACATCGACCATTCCTTACTAACAACAACTCAAGTCATTCCCCGATTCTCATACACCCATAAAGCATAACATAACCTCTATTTAAATTTCCTTAACTCGAGCCATAACTGATTCACAAATACACCTCGGACTGGAACCATCATATCATATAACCATGCAATCAACTATTCAATAGCAGACTCCTTCATTTGGCTCGAAGCCATAGATCAAAATGCACCATCACTCATAATGAATATACTCTATTACTGCCATACTTCCGTAGTGAGGTTAAACTCAACCCTTCATAAGCTCGTGAAACACAGACCTTTTGGTACTCTAAATCTTCTGCAAATCTCGCGTTCACCCTCGTAATAGTTAAACCTACTCTCTTAAGCGACCCAAATTTAAATTGCAACACATATATTTCACTTGTAAGTGAGATATTCTAACAGACAACATATGGATCACACAACTTCCGAACACTCCGCAGGAGATAACCCACATGCTTCGCCTAAAACTAACATGTTTGTATGCCTTCCACCGTCATAAACATTACACAGTCACTTACTCTTCCAGAGTTTGAACTCATACTGCAACATAAAATTTACTTCACCCCCATTAGGAACATGAAAAAAATTCTTCACACACCCATAACTCGGGGCTATACATCCAATCACAAATCAAACACCTAATAGTTCATCTATCCTCCATCAGACCCTTCTCGTCGCTTCCAAATCATATGATCATATCTCGCAGTAATAACATACTCATCGCATAGCCATCCAGCAATCACTTTTACTAATAAGGGCACTAATGAGTATATAAGTTCAAAAACACGACTTACATAATCAGCACCTTGATGCTCAAGCTATAGGTAAAATTCCAGCCTCAAGTCCTCTAGACTGGCCCAAGGTCAAACACACAGAGATCACATCTCGCCCCTCGATCAGGGAATCACAAGCCATCGATGCACATCTAATACTAAGCGCTCGTTTGCGCATACGAATGTGTGGAAGGAGTTTAAAGAGTTATATTTCAAGCTGAATCAAGGACGTACGTAAGAATTTCAAGAATATGGAGTTTTCCTAAAGGTTCTGCAGCCTCTCGAGGATAAATACAGACGTCTCCGTACCGATCCGTGGGACTCTACTAAACCTACTCATGACTCGTGAGACCTATGTAACCTAGGCTCTGATACCAACTTGTCACGACCCTAAACCCGGACCTGATCGTGATGGCTCCTCTCGTGAAGACAAGGCTAGATGACTCAATCCCATTTCCAATCATAAGCAGTAAAATAATAAGTATTAAGTCGTAAACATAATAAAATCTCAAAAATAAGCAGTTAACAGTATAATTTATGGAAAAACAAACCCAACAGAATCCAATATCGGGGTGTCACTAGTCATGAGCATCTACTAAGGTCTAAATACAACTGACAAAGTCTAAAATGTACTAAGTATAGACCAATAGAATAAAGAGGGAGAAAAGCAGTGTTGCGAACGTTGGGCAGCTACCTTACTAAACTCCGATGACTCTACCTCTGAGCAACCAATACCCGCTACCGGGTTTAGAAATACCTGAATCTACACACAAGGTGCAGGGAGTAAAGTGACTACTTCCAACTCAGTGAGTAATAAAAATAAATGAAGTCTGAGCAATACAAAATCACGTAAGGCACAACATTAAGCTAAAGAGATATAACAAAATCAGTAAGTATAATTAAGCAATGAAGTCTCATAAACCTCTCTTAAACAGTTAAACAATATACAGGAAAACAACTAATAAGTAAACACATAATAACTGCCCCTCGGGCACAATATCGACGGAATCAGCTCCTCGGGCTATATCACAAAACAACACCATCCCCTCAGCTATATCTCATATCACAAAGGGTACCTATGCTCACTGGGGTGTACAGACCCCGGGAGGAGCCCCTTACAGCCCAAACACACAGTCAAGCCATCTCGTGGCATCATAAACAAGCTCTCGACCTCATATCAAATCTCAAGCCACCTCGTGGTATACAATCTCAGGCCCTCGGCCTCATTATCATATCTCAAGACACCTTATGGCGTACAAATCTCAGGCCCTCGGCCTCATTATCATAATCAGTGTATCACTGATGTGGCGTGCAGCCCGACCCAAAAGTATCCTCACAATATAGGCCCTCGACCTTACTCAGTTAAAATCTCGTAAGCCTCTCGGGCCACAGTAAAATTTGAAGCTAAACTCAAATACCTTTGAAAATATTATTTAATGTGTTTAAAACAGAATAGTACAGCTGAGTTTTTAAATTAGTAAAATATAGTATGACTAAGCACCAGTATGAAATCAATCAGTGAGAAAAATATCATTTAAAAATCCCCTAAGGGTTGAAACAGATGGAATGAAGCCCACATGTGACATTTAGCCCAAAATATAATAATATTAAACAATTAACTATCAAATACACAGTAAAATAATCATTTGGGATGGACTAAATCACTATCCCCAACAGTGCTCTACCCCACGCTTGTCATCTAGCGGGTAAGTCACCTTAACATAGTCGTACGCTGTGAAATTCTGGGGTTTCATACCCTCAGGACAACATTTAAAATATAACTCACCTCGAACTAGCCCGAAAAGCTACTCTCCAACACTCTTGCCTCTCGAATCAACTTCTGAGTGCTCCAAATCTATCAAGTTCATATTTTTATCATCAAATTATGCTAAACGAATGAATTCCAATTGAAAAATATCGAATTTAAGCACAAAACACGAAATCATTCAAAACCCGTTCCTCGGGCCCACGTCCTGGAACTAGACAAACTTTATACCAAAAATGGTCTTCATCATCTCACGAGTCCGTACATATAAAGAACTCAAAAATCAGAGTTCGTTTGACCCCTTAAATCATCCCTAGAAGGTCTCATAATCTCAAGCCCTAACTCCACCTTTTTCTACTGATTTTCATGAATTAAACACTGATATTTTGTTCCTTAATCACAAATAATTGAGTTTTAGGGTCCACAATCCTTACCTCAATGATGAACAATGATTTCCTCTCTTAAAAAGTTGCTTCAAAGCTCTTTCCCTGTTCAAAATGAAGAAACCCTCTAAAAATCGCGAAGGAGGAATTAATATATTCTGGCCCAGGCATTTCCGCATTTGCGGTGCTTCTACCGCTTCTGCGGTACCGCATATGCGATGCTTTCCTCCGCTTCTACGGAAATCACTTACTGGCCAACAATAGCATATGCGATCATATCCCCGCATCTTTGACTAACCAACCACATATGCAGCACCGTACATGAGGCACCGCACATGCGGTCCCCAATCCACATGTGCAAAAATACCAGAAGCAGCAATTCAACAGCTGCAAGTAAAATCCAAACTTCTCTGTTAAATATCCAAAATCACCCCGAGGCCCCCGGGACCTCAACCAAAAGCACAAACATATTCAAATACCTTATTCAAACTTTTTCAAATCATCAAAACACCTCAAACAACGTCAAATCACCCAAAACACTTTGGATTCAAGCCAAACTTCCTAAAATCTTCCAAATTCCTCTTTTGATAAAAAACCCAACCAAACCACGTTCGAATGACCTGAAATTTTGCACACACATCCCAAATGACACAACGGAACTACTGCAACTCTCGGAATTCCATTCCGACCCATATACCAAAACCTCACCTATCAACTGGAAAACGCCAAAAACTCAATAAGCCTAAATCTACTCCGAACCTCAAAAACACATTCTGATCACGCTCCTAAGTCCCAAATCACCTAACGGAGATAACCAAATCACTAAAATTCTAATCTGAGATCATATACTAACAAGTCAAATTTTGGTCAAACCTTCAAATTTCAAGCTTCAAACTGAGAACTATTCTTACAGATTCATTCTAATCACCCTAAAAACCAAAACCAACGATTTACATAAGTCATAATACACTACACAAGGAAAGTCATGCCCGAGAACTAGTGAGCAAAGTGCAAAAGCTCAAAATGACCGATCAGATTGTTACATGGAGCCTCTTCAATCGACGACTTTAGTGGAGACCCACTTGTCCTATTTAGGGGCTCAAAAGGGGTGCAGACACAATATGCATCTAGAATATGCATCATCTTCTCAACCTCGTCATCAATCTCCAACCTATTGAACAAGATGAGTGCTTTCTCTAGAGAATCATTTAGGTATACACTCGGGTATATAAGTTTCTTATCCGCCTCCACAACAGATATCATAGAGAGCTTTTCATAACAGTGGGGAAGTTTGACCGCCTTGTAGAAATTGAAAACTACTTCCTCGTTGTCTACCCTCAGAATCATTTTCTCTCTCTCACTTCAATAATTGCAGCACCCGTGGCCAAGAGAGTTCGTCCTAATATGATTGTAACTTGTTCATCAGCCTCATAATCTAGGATAATGATGTCCACTGGGAAGATGAATTTCCCAATTTGTAGCAACATATCTTCAATCACTTCTTCAGGGAAAGCTATACATCTATCAGGTAGTTGCAACATCACAGTGGTTGGTCTTGGAGCTCCTAGACCCAATTGCTTGAACAAGGACAATGTCATCAGATTTATGCTTGCCCCTAAATCACAAAAAGCACAGTCCACATCAATATTTCCAATCCACACTGCGATGTTGAAGTTGCCATGGTCCTTAAGCTTTTGAGGAAGTTTGTTTTGGATCCTCGAAGTGCACTTCTCAGTAAGTGCGACTGTCTCATATTCAGTCAATTTCTGCTTGTAAGTCACTGTATCTTTGATTTACTTAGCATATTTTGCAATTTCACAAAGTACATCCACTAATGGAATATTTAACTGAACCTGGATCAACATAGAGAGAAATTTGTTAAACATGCGATCATCATTCTTCTTCTGTAACCTTTGGGGGAAAGGTGGTGGTGACCTTGCAGCACTCACTAGCTTTGAACTTGTATCATCTTTCTTTGACTCGTGCGTTGCCTAGGAATTAACTCCCCCTCAGGTATGGGCTTATCTCTTCTCTTCTTTGGCGCTTCTTCTAATTCCTTTCCATTTTTTAGTATGACTGCATTAACTTGAGGGTTCTTCTCTGTATCATAGGAAGATAGCCTGCAACCTGTCACGCCCCAACCTCGGGAGGCGCGACCGGCGCTCAATCAAGTGAACCCGACTGAGCAAGCCTTACCGAACGCGTTCTACCCCAACTCAATTTGAATGCGGAACTCATGCCTTTGGTTAATTTGAACGATAATACACGGTGTATACTACATTACTGGTTCATTTTATATCATAAAATTTAGTCGTCATAAGCTAGCTTCATGGATTCTATTAGAGATACGGCTTAAGGAGATCACAAGTTTAGGCTTTACAACATATACATATAGGGGATTCCCCAAAAACCCATACATAACCCACACTAGTGTCCTTGGAGCCTCTAAAGATACAACACATAAGCATGACTATGCCGGCAACAAGGCCCCGACTATACCTCAAAATGAAAAAGCTGTAATAACAAAAGATACACCATGCAGCCACATGGAAGAATAAGGGGCTCACCGTGACTTCGAGTAGATGAACGCTCCGCTACACACGGTCTGCACTGTCCGCTATGGGGCCACCTACAATCATAATACGAATGTAACGCCCCCCGGCAAAAGGGGCGTCAGTACATTTGAATTGTACTGGTATGTATAACTAAACACCATTTTACTCGAAAGAACTGTCAAGTAGATACAAGCAATTAATACGGCAAATCAAAGAAACAATTCAGATAATTCTTCATACAATTTCCACAACACCTATTAAGGCAATTCTGTCACATGTTCACCACTGTTCTCATCACCACCGCCATCTCGAGCGGAGTCCGATCACGACCCGACTGGCTAGGTCACCTCATTGGAGGCATTACTTTCAATCAATATTTCATTTCCCTTATACGGGATTCAATATCAGCACATTTCCACCATGTTTGCGGCATGGTGTCCGATCACGACCCGATCGGCTAGGTCACCTCATTGGAGGCATTATTCGATTATCATTTTTCAACACCTTCAAATCCTTATTCTATACATATCATAACAATTTCTAGGCACTCATGGCCACCATCATCACATCATTGTCCCTTTTCAATACTAGTTTAAAAGTTGTGATCATTGACACGTATATGGAGGATATTTCAAGTTGCAATCACAATTAGTGA
The DNA here is from genome assembly GCA_026770625.1 of Nicotiana glauca. Taxonomy (NCBI): domain Eukaryota; kingdom Viridiplantae; phylum Streptophyta; class Magnoliopsida; order Solanales; family Solanaceae; genus Nicotiana; species Nicotiana glauca. The sequence goes on from MU682248.1 coordinate 20,431, forward strand.
TCACATAGCTAGCATGAAAAATTCTTTGTTTTAGTGTCGGCTTATAGCCCAAGTATTTCTACAATTAATTATACTTTTCATTATTCTCTAATTATCAAGATTGGCACGTTATTCACATTGAGGCACAACAAATACTGATACTTTCCATCATTCTCTAATTATCAAGATTGGCACGTTATTCACATTGAGGCACATCCTTCACGAACATGTATAGATATATGTAAATCAATTAATTTCGCAATCAATCAATATACTAACCAATTCAACTCTTACCACACGTTCGTAAGCACCGACGAAGCTCAATTTCTAATAGAAGGGGGTTTTAGCCATACATACCTCAAATAAGGTTGTTCCTTACTCTTTTCAAATTTTCGGAACTCTTAGTGCTTCAATCTATTGAGTAAGAAATTTTGAATTAAAAATTGAGAATTAGAGACGAAACTGAAGTTCTATCTTGGCTCGAGCATATCATCAAACACTAAAGGTGCATTGTATCTTAGGCCCCTTTTTGTGAGGAATTTCTATCATGTTATACCCCCAATTGCCTCCTTTTTAATTTTACTACTTTCCAATACTCTATGGTGGCATGCATGCAAGAGATTCATTCTCATACCCATGAATTTATTTCCCTAATGGCCCCATATGGCTAAGTATACAAATATGAGCTGAGGTGATGGAGCCTTACCTGTTGGGATGAAGATTCAGGAGCCTTTCCTTGATTTTCTTCAATGATTTAGCCCAATCTTATAGAATAATTTGATGAGAGACTTTACCTCTCTAAGGAACCTCTTACTCTCTCTAGAATTGCTCAGATGAATGCTCAAAATGAGCTAATACACCGGTTATATCGATAGGGAAGTCGGGTTAAAAATTAGAATATTGGAGCCCCGAGTCAACTATGTCGTCGCATCTGCGACCGCAGAATTAACATGTGGTCCGTATAATGGACAGCAGAATGCTCCCCCTAAAACTAAACATTCTGACTCGGTCTGCGGTAATAATGCGGTCCGCATTCATGTTCTGCGATCGCAAAGTGCACCGCAGAACTGACCTTCGCAAATTCAAAGGAAAATATGCGACGACTTATGCGGTCCGCATTTTGATTATGCGATCGCATTTCGACCGCATTTACGACTTCAATTTTTAACCAACATTCTACCTCACTCTGTGGTAGCTATGCGGTCCGCATTTGAATTATACGACCACATTCTGGACCGCATTTCTTGCATTTTTCTGGAAACTTATTCTTGACTTTTTAATACATCATTCAATCCAAAAAGGCCCGCGACGCACGATCCTAACTTGGCACCACGGGGTCCGGGTTTTTGAGTCGGGATTTCATAGGGTCATACACAACCCTAGTATTTTGATTTGACGCTAACTGTCCAACTTGTCTCTCAAGAGTCCTGAAATCGGTCTTGAATTGTTGATTGTCAAGCAACAACTTCTTCAACAGGTTATTCGTACTCTCCTTTACTTGCTGGGGTGGCTTCTGAGGTTGACTGTAATTTCCTTGGGGCCTATACTAATTCTGAATCATCTAATTTCCACCCCAGGAGAAATTACGATGATTTTTCCAATTTGGGTTGTAAGTGTTCCCATATTATGCATGCTGATTTATCAGACCTCTGCTCTCTTGCCCCACATAATAGATGGATTCAGAATTCATAGGACATATGTGACTCGTGTGACCCTCACCACTTAATTCGCAGCAAGTAGAAATCAGTTGCACATGTTGCATCTGTTCCATTTGGTGCATTGTCATTTTATTCATCTGATTTGCTAATTTTGCTATATCTGCTCTCATGGCTGAAAAATTATCAAGCTCAATTAAACCAGATGCCTTCTATTTAAGTGCTCTTCGTGATACCCTATCTCCTTACCAATTATTATCATTAATAGTGAATTTACTTAGCAAGAGTTAGATTTAACTATACAGCCTTTCCATGCAACTACCTCCACAAGTTGAGTCAAGATTCATCTTTGATGTCTCACCCAACTCATGAACGAAAGTGTGACCCAACACTTCATCAATCTGATAGTGATGTGGGCAGTCTTTGAGTTGCTTCTTTGTCACGACCCGAATTTTCCACCATCGGGATCGTGATGGCGCCTACTCGTGGTAGCTAGGCAAGCTAACTTACTTACCGTTTCCATTAGTAAAACCATTATGTTGTCAATTTATAGCATCATTAATAATAACAACAATAACTGCGGAAGTCTAATATTATAAGTCTGAAATAAATACAAAATGCTCAACAATATTCTCTACCCAAGATTTGGTGTCACAGACTCACGAACCACTAAGAATAAACTACATATAAAGGTCTGAAAGAAATATAACAGCTGTCTGTCTCGAAACAATGAGGCAACAGTATAAATGAAAAACATAAGAAGAGACGTCGGGCCTGCGGACGCCTGCAAGGCTACCTCAGTCTCGTGATAATAAAATCCTACTCCCGAACTACTGATGTTGCTGTTGCTCAAAACCTGGACCTGTGCAAAAATGCACAGAAGTGTAGTATCAGCACAACCGACCCCATGTGCTGGTAAATGTCTAGCCTAACCCTGGCAAAGTAGTGACGAGGCTAGACTGGACACCACATAAACTTGTGCAGTTATAAATATATAGAGGAAATCGAATACCAAGTAATTAACAACATGGGAGGGGGAAACATGCTATGGGGGATACAATTAGCAGTAATCCAGAGTAACAACCAAACAGCTTAAAGTCCACAATGAAACAAGGAGTCAATATTCAGACATAACCAGAGATATCAACAACTGTTGCGGTGAGCAACCCGCTCTATAATTACCATTGTTGCGGCGTGCAACCCGCTCCATAATACCATTGTTGCGGCGTGCAACCCGACCCACATTATTTATCATTTAGCATTGTTGCGGCGCATAACCCGCTCCTCAGTATCATTTGTTATTGTTGCGGCGCGCAACCCGCTCCTCAATATCATTTAACAATCTGAGTCCCCAAGCAACAGTCACAATGACGGGACACACAACAGACAAATACATCGAAAACATCCCGGCAAGGGAGTACAATTAACAGCTCAATCATCCCGGCAAGCGAGCACAATTAACAGTTCAATCATCCGGGCAAGGGAGCACAATTAATAGTTCAATCATCCCGGCAAGGGAGAATACATTAATAGTTCAATCATCCCGGCAAGGGAGAATACATTAATAGTTCAATCATCCCGGCAAGGGAGAATACATTAAATACTTACGTCCCGGCAAGGGAATAGTCAACAACGTTTCTTTTTTTTTCTTTCCTTACTTCACTTATCTTATAATTCACTTTACTGTTCTGAGCCAACGGTCCAAAGCATTTAATGATCATTTACTGTTCACACGTTATTCACAATATATAGACATCCTCCAATAACATGGAATTCACAGTCA
>MDKF010291210.1:0-12844 GCA_026770625.1 Nicotiana glauca
CATAACTCTTCTGACGCGACTGAGCTGTACGAAGTCTCTCCTGAATCACTTTCACCTTATCTAAGGCATCCTGGATCAACTGTATCCCCAATAGTCTAGCCTCGCCGAGCTCAAACCAACCAAACGGAGATCTACACCACCTCCCATATAAGGCCTCATACGACGCCATATGAATGCTGGATTGGTAATTGTTATTGTAAGCAAACTCTGCAAGAGGCAAGTAATCAGCCCAAGAACCTCCAAAGTCAATAACACAGGCATGCAACATGTCCTCTAATATCTGAATGGTACGCTCGGACTGCCCGTCCGTCTGAGGATGAAACGATGTGCTCAACTCTGCCTGTGTACCCAACTCTCGTTGAAAAGTCCTCCAGAACTGAGAAGTAAACTGAGTACCCCTATCTGATATAATGGAAACTGGGACCCCATGCAACCGTACAATCTCTCGGATGAAAATCTCTACTAGCCTCTCCGAAGAATATATGGTACATCCAGGGATGAAGTGTGCGGACTTTGTCAGCCGATCCATAATCACCCAAATCGAATCAAACTTCCTCACTGTCCGAGGGAGACCACTCACAAAATCCATAGTAATCCTCTCCCACTTCCACTCGGGAATATCCACACACTGAAGCACACCTCCGGGCCTCTGATGCTCATACTTGACCTGCTGACAGTTGAGACACCGAGCTACATAACTCACAATATCTTTCTTCATTCTCCTCCACCAGTAATGCTGTCTCAAATCCTGATACATCTTCGCAGCACCTGGATGAATAGAATACCGTGAGTTGTGGGACTCCGCCAATATCAACTCCCGAAGCCCATCCACATTGGGCACACAAATCCGGCCCTGCATCCTCAACACACCATCACTATCAATAGTCACATCCCTGTCATCATCATGCTGAACCCTGTCCTTAAGGACAAGAAAATGTGGATCATCATACTGGCGCTCTGGAATGCGGTCATACAAGGAAGACCGAGATACCACACAAGCCAATACCCGGCTAGGCTCCAAAATATCTAACCTCACCATCCGATTGGCCAAAGCTTGGACATCAACTACAAAGGGCCTCTCCCCAACTGGAATGTATGCCAAACTACCCATACTCATCGCCTTTCAGCTCAAAGCATCGGCCACTATATTAGCCTTCCCCAGATGATACAAAATGGTAATGTCATAATCCTTGAGCAACTCAAGCCACCTCTGCTGCCTCAAATTTAGATCCTTCTGTTTGAATAAGTGTTGAAGACTGCGATGATCAGTATATACCTCATAGGATATTCCATATAAGTAGTGCCTCCAAATATTCAAAGCATGAACTATGGCAGCCAACTCCAAATCATGAACGGGGTAGTTCTTCTCTTGAGACTTCAACTGACGAGAAGCATAAGCAATAACTCTACCCTCCTACATCAACACACATCTAATCCTAACTCTCGAAGCATCACAATACATGGTGTAAGAACCTGAAGCTTATGGCAAGACTAACACTGGAGTTGTGGTCAAAGCTATCTTAAGCTTCTGAAAGTTGTAATGACCCGACCGGTCGTTTTGAGCTCTAGTATGTCGTTCAGTAATTGGAAGTCATGAACAACTTCATTTTAGGTATATTGACTTGTGCGTGTGGTCAAAATTGAATTTTGGGAAATTCGGAGTCAAATTGGAAAGAAAATTTTCATTGCGGCAGCCTTAAGTTGAAGAAAATGGCTAAGATTGGAATTTTGAGTAAATGACCTCGGAATCGGAATCTAAAAGTTCCAACATGTTTGTATGATTATTTCGGACTTGAGCGTATGTTCGGATTCGATTTTGGATAACCTATGAGCATTTCGGCGTATATTGTGGAAGTTAGTGTTTTAGAAGAATTTCATAAATTTGGGTTGGAAGGCATTTCAGTGATATATATGTCTGTTTGGGATTTCGAGTCTAGGAATAGCTCCGTATGGTGATTCTGGAGTTGGGAGCGCGATCAAAAGTGAATTCGAATGTCCGGAGGTCATTTTGAAGTCATTTGGCTAAATATAGAAATTTGAAGGTTTTTGAGAAAATTCGACCGGAAGTGGAAATTTTGATATCGGGGTCGAAATACAATTCCGAAAGTTGGGTAAAGCTCGTAATGTCAAATGTGATTTGTGTGCAAAATTTGAAGTCATTCCGGAATAATTTTGGTAAGGTTTGAGACACTTAGTCTCTTTTAAGGAAGCTTAAGTTGGAAAAGTCAACCGGATATTGATTTATGTGTTAGAGCACTCGAAATGCGAATTTTATGGTTCGGATAGCTTTGTTAGGTGATTTGGGACTTAGGAGTGTGTCCGGAATATTTTTGTGATGACCAGTGTAGAATTAAGCTTGAATTGGCAAAGTTAGCATTTTGGCGAATTCCGGTTGATATGTGAGATTTTGATCCAAGGGTTGGAATGGAATTCCGAGAGTTGTTTTAGCTTTGTTATGTCATTTTAGACTTGTCTACAAAATTTGAGGTCATTCGAACTAGTTTTGACGTGTTTCCGCATCGGATGTGGAATTTGGAAGTTCTTGAGATTCATAGGCTTGAATCCGATGATGATTTGATGTTTTGATGTTATTTTGGGTGTTCCGAAGGTTGGAACAAGTTTGAATAATATCTTTGGACATGTTTTTATAATTGGTTAAGGTTCCAAGGGCCTCGGGTGGTTTTCGGAAGATTAACAGAATGAAATTCGGACCAAAAAGAAAAGAAAAATCCGCAGAAATTTCTGCTGCTAAGCCGTCTTTCGACAGTAAATGTTGCATAATTTAGAGGCCTATAGCTTTTGATACACAAGTAATTTTGAGATGAACCAAAAACAAAGGTTGTAGCCCTTTGTGTCTAGTTTCCAGAAAGATAAATAAATCGTAATTTGGACATCTGTAGTAAAAGTTATGATCGATTGAAAATGACTGGTGGAGCAGTTTCTCCAGAATTTTCTGATTTCATGGAGCCTATTTTAGAAGCTCATATCTCGGGATATATAAAGAGTTATATGGTGTACAATCTATCAAATTAAATATCTTCAAGTATAGTTTCTAGATCTTCAAACCGTTTGTCATTTGGATATTTATACAGGACGTTATGGGTGTTTAAACAGAAGGTGTCCGACAAGGAACAATTTTAATAGGTTGTACAACTTGTACAGCACAAGTGCAAGGTACAACTCGACGAAGCACGGGCAGATTTTTTTAAACACGGATTTGCCTTATTTCTTTCATTTCTTTCATTTGGTTTGGATGATTTTGGAGAGAATTCCAAGGTGGATTTCATCAAGCATCAAAGGTGAGTTGTTTCTACTTATTTCCAAGTTAAATACAAGATTATATATGAATTAGAACATGAAAAATCAGTAGAAAAGTGGGGTTTTAGGGCTTGTGATTTTAAGATCTTCTAGGGTCGATTTGAAGGGTCAAACGAGCTCCGATTTTTGTGTTCTTTATATGTACGGACTCGTGAGAGGACGAAGAACATTTTGGTATAAAAATTTTTGAGTTTTTAGAAGTGGGCCCAGGGCTCGGGTTTTGTCAAATTCGTGAATTTTGATATTTTTCGATTGCTTTCAATTGGGTATTGTCCCTTTAGCATAATGCGACATATTCGTTGTGATTTTGGGCAGATTCGTCGCACGAGGAGGCCAATTCGAGAGGCAAGGGCATAACGAGCTAGACTTTTGGCCGTCTTGAGGTGAGTAATGCTTGTAAATGATATCCTGAGGGTTTGAAACCCCGTACTTTCACATCGTAACGCTATATTGAGGCATGAAACGCATTCTATGATGAGTGCGGGGTCGTTTACTATCGGGAATTGTGACTTGGTCCATCCCGAGTGTTATTTTCTACTATATTGGCGATTGATACGCATACTTTATTATTGAGAATTGAGCTTACTGCTAAGTTTGGGGCCTTGTGCCGACCTGTAGAATCCTTAGGGGATCCTTATGTGTTTTTCCTCACTTGTTTGCATAAAACCATACTCTCAGTCATGTTTTCAACTGTTAAAAATGTTATAAGAACTGTATTTTTGAACATGAATATTGAATGAAAAGTATATGAGGGCGAAGATCCCTATAACTTGTTATGCCCGAGAGGCTGTGCATTACTTGACTGAGATGGGTCGAGGACCCGATAGCGAGGATGTTTATACTTGATATGGATCGGGTTGCATACCATAGCAATGATATATTGACATGGATCGGGCTGCACGCCGTAGCAATGATATATTGATATGGATCGGGCTGCACGCCGCAGCAGTGATATATTGATACGGATCGGGTTGCACGCCGCAGCAATGATATATTGATATTGAGGCCGAGAGCCTATTTTATGCCACGAGATGGCTAATATTGCGCTTGGGCTGTATGAGCCCCTCCGGAGTCTGTACACGCCCCCAGTAAGCGTCGTCGACGATAAATAAATGGAGTGGGTTTCACGCTGCAGCGGGTACTAGAGTGTACCGTCATATGCATTGCATCGCACTCATGCATTTTTTCCTTATCTGCATTATCTGCCATAATAATTATGTGTTCTTATTTCATTGTTTGGTTGCTTCATACCGTTCAGAACTTGAGGGGCTGATACTGTTCTGAGATACTGATATTGAGCCTGGGAGGCTGATGTTGTACCTTGTGAGTTGGGAGTGAGCCCGAGAGGCTGATGTTGTACTTTGTGAGTTGGGAGTGAGCCCGCGGGGCTGATACTGTACTGAGAGGTTGATATTGAGGTCGAGGGGCAAATTTCTTATTATTTCTTACTTGTTGAAATTATTTTCGCAACTGTTGAAAGGATCGTTTTCAAAAAGAGGTTTTAAACTGAGCCAAGATATTTCAAAAGGTTTCACAGTTTTCACTGATTTTCTCAATTGAAGGGTTTTTCTCTACTTCTATACAGCATGACGATATGTTTTACGTGATTTTTTACCGCTCAGTTGTTATTTACTTTTATTACTCACTGGGTTGGAGTACTCACTTTACTCCCTGCACCTCGCGTGCAGCTGTAGGTATTGATCACTCGGTAGCGGGATATTAGCTGATTGAAGGTATTACTATTGTAGCTGAGCAAGGTGACAGCCAGCGTTCACGGCACCGGACATTGTCTTTAGAATTTCATAATTTAATTTTGTATATTATTGGCCCTGTAGTTGTGTTCAGGTTTTCTTTAGATGCTCGTGACTTGTGACACCCCGGTCGGGTTATGTTGGGCTGTAAACACTGGTTATTATTGTTGTTAAGCAGTATTTATCTATTCATTTATGTTTAATAATTGTTAAAGAGACGATTTGGATTTGGCTGGCCTTGTCTTCACGAGAGGCGCCATCACGACCGGGTTAGGAAATTGGGTCGTGACAAAAGCTCTCCTCGCACTCATCCGAACAAACGAATGGTACACCTTCTGCGTCAACTTGGTCAAGGACGAAGCAATAGATGAAAATCCCTGGACAAACCGACGATAATACCCTACCAAACCGAGGAAACTCTGGATCTCCGCAGTTGAGGACGATCTAGGCCAACTCTGCACCGCCTCTATCTTCTTTGGGTCAACCTGAATACCATCACTAGACACCACGTGTCCCAGAAAAGCCACAGACCCAAGCCAGAACTCACACTTGGAGAACTTTGCATAAAGCTTCTCCTCCCTCAATCTTTGTAATAATACTCTCAAATGCTGAGCATGCTCCTCCTGGCTACGCGAGTACACCAGGATGTCATCAATAAACACAATCACAAATGAATCTAGATATGGCCGAAACACATTGGTCATCAAATGCATGAACGCAGCTGGGGCATTAGTCAGCCTAAAAGACATAACTAGAAACTCATAATGTCCATATCTCGTCCTGAAAGCTGTCTTCATAATATCAGAATCCCTAATCTTCAGCTGGTGATAGCCTGAACGAAGATCAATATTCGAGAATACCCTCGCTCCCTGGAGCTGATCAAACAAATCATCAATGTACGGTAGAGGATTCTTGTTCTTCACTATTACCTTGTTCAACTGCCTATAATCAATACACATCCTCATTGTGCCATCTTTCTTCTTGACAAATAGAGTCGGTGCACCCCACGGTGACACACTCGGGCGAATGAACCCCTTATCTAGGAGTTCCTGAAGCTGCTCCTTCAATTCCTTTAACTCAGTTGGTGCCATACGATAGGGAGGAATAGAGATAGGTTGAGTGCCTAGCACCAGGTCAATACCGAAATCAATATCCCTGTCCGGCGGCGTGCGCGACAGGTCTGCTGGAAACACATAAGGGAAATCCCTCACAACAGGAACTGAATCAAGACTAGGATTCTCAGCTCTGACATCTCTCACGAAAGCCAAATATGATAAACAACCCTTACTAACCATCCGCTGGGCCTTTAAGAAAGAAATCACCCTACTGGGCACATAATCAGTTATACCTCACCACTCGATCCTCGAAACACCCAAAATAGCCAACGTAACTATCTTGGAATGACAGTCCAGAATAGCATGGTACAGGGATAGCCAATCCATACCCAGAATCACATCAAAATCTACCATGCCCAATAATGACAAGTCAACTCGGGTCTCCAGACCCCCAATAGTCACCAGACATGATCGATATACATGATCCACAATAATAGTATCACCCACCGGGGTAGATACGTGCACAGGCAAGGCAAGACAACCACGGGTCGTACCCAAATGATGAGCAAAATATGAAGATACATAGGAATAGGTAGATCCGAAATCAAACAAAACAGAGGCATCCCTGTAGCAGACTTAGATAATACCTGTGATAACAGCATCGGATGCAATGGTGTCCCTCCTATCTAGAAGAGCATAGAATCGAGCCTGACCACAGCCAGATCGATCTCTATCCCTAGGGCAGCCCCTAGCTATCTGACCCCCACCCCTAACTGACTGGTATGGTGATGAAGTAGATGGAGTAGAAGAGGGGGGCTAATCCCTCTGCTGAGACCAACCACCACGAAGCCGAGGACACTGTCTCCTCATATGACCAAACTCACTGTACTCGTAGCAACGACCCAGAGCTGGAGAAGGGGACTGAAGGGAACCCCTCACTGTAGACGAACCCTGGGCTGAAGAAACAGGAGTAGAGCTTTGAGCTGGAAGGGCGCTAAGTGAAGAATGACCCTGCTGATAGCCCTGACGACCACGGCCTGAAGAAGCCCTCTGGACTCTATACAACCTAACTGAGGAGGTCTGAAGGAACGACCTCTGCTGCGCTGGAACTGGCCCCTAGACGGAGCACCACTGAAGCTACCTGAACCTCGAGGCCTTTTGGCCTCCCTCTCCTCACGCTCGCGACGGTGATCTGTCTCAATCTATCGAGCCATATCAACTACCTCCTCTAACGAGGCGGCCACAACCCTCTCTCTAGTCATCAAAATGTGGAATGGATAGTTAAGACCATCCACAAACCTCCTAATCCTCTCCCTATCTGTCGGTATCATCCAAGTAGCATGCCGAGCTAGCTGCGTAAATCTCAACTCGTACTGAGTCACAGTCATGTCTCCCTAAACCAACCACTCAAACTGACAACGCAGCTCCTCTCTGTGAGACTGCGGTAGATACTTCTCCAGAAAGAGAGTGGAGAACTGCTGCCAAGTAAGGGGTGCTGCTCCCGCAGGCATACGCCTCTCGAACTCCTCCCACCATGTAAATGCAGACCCTGAGAACTGGAAGGTAATAAAAGTCACTCCACTTGACTCCAAAATCCCTGCAATGCGAAGCATACGCTGACACTTGTCTAGAAATTCCTGGGCATCCTCGCCCTCAGTACCGCTAAACGTCGGAGCCTGAAGTCTACCAAACCTCTCTAGTCGATGTTGCTCATCGTCTGGCATCACTGGGACCACATACTCCGGAGCTGGTGCGACTGGCGCAACTGGAGCAACCGGTACAACTGGCTGAGCTGGGGCTGCTCCTGGTGTCTGTAATCCCTGCACAACCTGCTCGGGTGTGTGAGCTGCAGGGGTCTGATAACCACCCCCGGTCTGAGAAGTAGCTGCGATAGTAGTGGCTGAGACTACCTGAGCCAGGCCAGTGCAAACGGATAAGATCTGAGCTAAAGCCTCCGAAAGACCAGGAATCACGATGGGCACTACCGGTGCTTGAACAGGTGCTGCTGGAACATCTACAGCTGGAGGCTGGTCCTGAATGGGGGCAACTGGTGGGTCAACTGGTGCTTCCCCTGCTGCTCTGCCTCGACCACGACCACGGCCGCATCCACGGCCTCTAGAGGGTGGAAATGGTGGTCGTCCGCCACGTCCAGTAGCACGAGTTCTCGCCATCTGCGAGAGAATAGATTACAGAAGTTTAGTTCTCAGAACAACAAAGCCGCACGACAAGAGTTCAAGAATATGAAGTGTTTCCTAAAGGTTCTGCAGCCTCTCGAGGATAAGTACAGACGTCTCCGTACCGATCTGTGAGACTCTACTAACCGGCTCATGACTCATGAGGCCTAGTAACCTAGGCTCTAATACCAACTTGTCACGACCCCAATCCCGATCGTGATGTCACCCAACACAAATGCTAGGCAAGCCCAACCATATAACGCTCACAACTCAACCACACAACCCATTTTTAATTTATAGCATTAAATTATCAAATAATATAGTTCTAACCAGTGATAATAGATAGAAGTAATACGAAAATCATAACAACTGCCAATAAAACTCCCAAAGACCTGGGGTCATGAGTCAAGAGCCTCTAAGATGACAAAATAATAAATCCTCAGTAATACTGATGTTCTAAAATGCGAAAAGATAAAAGGGATAGGGGAGGAGTTGGGTCCTGCGAACGTCAGGCAACTACCTCGGCAACTCCTGAGAAAAACTCTGAAGCAGCAAAAGCTCAACTATGCTCCCGAGACACCTGAATCTGCACACATGGTGCAGGGAGTAAAGTGAGTACTTCCAACTCAGTGGTAATAGACATATATAATGGCTGACAGTAAGAAATCCCGAAGTATAAAAATGCAAAGCTATAATTAATAATTCTACACTTTTAACGGTGGAACAACATCAGGTAATAACAGGTAAAGCAGATAGACATCTATGCATGAATGCAATGTAATGCACATGACCGCTGCGGCGTACAGCCCGTTCCATTTGGGTACCCGCGCTCACTGTGGGGGTTCAGACTTCGGAGGGGCTCCTACAGCCCAAGCGCAATATCATCGTAACATTCACTACGGCGTGCAGCCCGATCCACAATCTGTCCAGTTATATGCATGCAAGCCACACGGGCACAGTCAAACTTACCATTTTCAGTTCCAATTATCAGAAATTATAGATTTAGTATTTAAAACCTTAGAATTTTGCTAGTCATTTAGAGACATTAGGACTGATATCATGAAAACATGCTAAACATCATGGAAACAGTGATAATAATCCCTAAGGGATCCAAATAATCGGCATACATCCCAAATATACTCATAACAATCCAAGTAGGATATTTACCAACCAATTTCTAACCAATAACACAGTATGAATAATGCTCGGTCGGACTAAGCCATAGTCCCCAATCACAAACGACCCAGCACTCACCGTAGAGTACGTGTCTCGCCTCAATATAGCGTCACAATGTGATATACTGGGGTCAAACCCTCAGGTCATCATCTACATCTATTACTCACCTCAAACCGGCTATAAGACTAGTCCACTATGCCTTTTCCTCTCGAATCCGCCTCCTTGCACGTCAAATCTGGTCAAAACCACAACGAATACATTACAATAGGCTAAAGAAACATAACCCAATCGAAAAGACTCGAAAAATACCTAAAATCACGAAGTTGGCAAAACCCGAGCCGCGGTCCCACTTCTCAAAAAATTATGAAATTTACATCACCGGAATCCTCATCTCGCCACGAGTCTATATATATCAAATTTACTAAAATCGGAGTTCAATTGCCCTTTCAAAACCCAATTTTAAACTCCCTTAAGTTCCAAGCCCTAACCTCCATTTTTACCCTCTAATTCCTCGAATTTCAGTGATTACTCCATGTTTTTACACCATAATAACATATTCCGAGTCTAATAATTCATACCTGATGAAACGCCTTCGAATTCTCTTCAAAATCGCCCAAGAATCGCCTAAGCCCGAAGTCCAAAATGTTTTCTTCTCTTTCAAAAAAATCGTGAACCACTGTTCACTAAAACCCCTGCCATGTTTCGCTTTTGCGCTCCCGCTACCGCCTATGCGGGACCGCTTCTGCGGCCAAATGACCGCTTATGCGATTTTCACTTAAGATGCCAGGCTTTGCTTATACGACTCAATATCCGCTTATGCGGTTTCCTATCGACCGCTTCTGCGGTATAATATCCGCTTATGCGGACCCGCTGAAGCGAACCCCATCCACTTATGCAGAAATACCCTGGGCCACGCCTGCCCGCTTCTGAGACCTCCCCGCCGCATCTACGGAACCGCTTCTACGGCTCCTTTTCCGCGGATGCGGAAATACCAGAAGACAGAAAGATCAGACCTGCAACAATGCTTCAAAGTTCCCGTTTAACCACCCGAAATCACACCGAGGCCCCTGGGACCTCAACCAAAGGCACCAACACATACTACCACCTTATTAAAACTTGCTTGAACCATCAAAACTGTAACGACCCGGCCGGTCATTTTTGGAATTTACGCCCCGATCCCCCATTAACTGCGTTCCCTAAGTTCATTTCTGCTATTTTGGTTTGCCGGGACGTTCGGTATTAGAATTTGGAGTGTTTTGGGACACTTAGTCCCTAAATGAGAGTTTAAGAGTTTAAAAATGGTCGTATTCGGAACAGTGTGAAGACAACCTCGGAATGGAAATCTAATGGTTCCGTTAGCTCTGTTAGGTGATTTCGGGGTTGGGAGCGTATTCGAAATGTTATTTGGGGGTCCGTAGCTCTTTTAGGCTTAAAATGCCGAAGTTTGAATTTTTGAAGTTTCCGGTCCGATAGTAAGTTTTTGATCCGAGAGTCGGATTTGAATTCCGGAAGTTGTTGTAGCTCTATCATGTCATTTGAGATGTGTGTGTAAAATTTCAGGTCATTCGGACGAGGTTTGGTTAGGTTTTTGATCGAAAGCGTATTTGGTTAGAATTTGAAGTTCTTAGGCTTGAATCCTTGATTTAATCGGGTTTCCGGAGTTGTTTGAGGTGTTTTGAGGATTGGTACAAGTTTTAATAAGGTATTAGGTGGTATTGGTGTTTTTGGTTTGGGTCCCGGGATGATTTCGGATGCTCAACGGGTTAGTTTTGGAAGTTAGAAGGAAAAATTGCAGCAGGCTTCTGTTGTTTCCGCTTCTGCGGTTTGGGAACCATAGGAGCGGCGCTGCAAAAGCGGCCTTTGCACCGCAGAAGTGAGTTAGCCCCTTTTCCTCTGAGACCGCAGAAGCGGTCAGTTATCCGCAAAAGCGGACCCGCAGAAGGGGTTTCTTAATCGCAGAAGCGATTTTTGGCTTCCCCTCAGAGACCGCAGAAGCGGTTATATTTCCGCAGAAGCGGGACCGCTGGAGCGGTCATGTGTCCGTAGAAGCGGAATTTTCCCCTTTAATGAGAAACCGCAGAAGCGGTTATTTTGCCGCTTAAGCGGGACCAAATACCTGGGCAGAAATAGGAAATATCGAGGGTTTAATTTCATAAGTTTGAAAATCAATTTTGAGCTCGGGCAAGGGCGATTTTGAGAGGATTTTGAAGAGGAGATTATTGTGTAACATTTCTATGATCCTTTTTAGTTATATTCCATCATTTAGTAGTTAAATCCACCTTTTAGATTCGAATTAAGGATCAAAAATTGGTTAGTTTGTGGTAAAACTTCTTAGACCTAACTATTGGGTTTTGAGGGGGCATTTGACCTCCGATTTATGAGACTTTTATATGGTTAGACTCGTGAGAGTACGAGGTTTCTTAAAACGTAAAAATTATTCGATTCCGAGATGATGGATGGAGGGGCATTTTGGTCATTTTACCTATTTTTGCGCCCTATTTTTGATTTTATTAGTGGAATCAGTTAATTGCAATATTATTTACAATATGTAATTGGTTTGAATAGATTTGGGCCACTCAGAGTCAGATACTCGTGGCAAGGGCATCGTTCCCTAGTTGATTTCGCACCGATTCGAGTTAAGTGGCTTCCCTAACCTTGTGTGGGGGACTTCGTCCCTTAGGATGTGATAATTGGTAACTGAATGCTTTGTACGTGAGGTGACGAGCACGTACTTGAGCAAATTGTTGAAACCCGGATTGTTACTTAATTACTTGATTTGAATTCTCTTTCATATTTGCCTTACTTTACTTGTTTTTATAGCCTGTGTTAGCGTAGAAGAGCATGATTAATTGATCCAAGCTGCCTATTTGTTTAAATTGTCTAAACTGTTATTACGTGAAGCATGTTAGGCCAGTATTCTTTGATTCCTTGTATTGTTGTACTTAAAGTTTCTAAATATTTCTCTGATGTTGGTTGCGCATTTACATTGGGATTACGGATGCGGGATTTCGGGAGTTTCCCCCTTATTGGTTTACTTTGGGACTACGGGTTTGATTCCCAGGAGATCCTCTTGCACTTTTATTTTGGGACTACGGGACGGTATCCCGGGAGATCCCCCTGCACTTTTATTTTGGGACTACGGGACGGTATCCCGGGAGATCCCCCTGCACACTGATGATTGGATTTCGGGACGGTATCCCGGGGGATTCTTGAATTGATATGAGATTTGAACTACGGGACGGTATCCCGGGAGTTCCATTAAATAGTTGAGAAAAGGGCTACAGGACGGTATCCGGGAAGACCCTCGTCGGTATTCTTGTAAATTTTGTTGTATTTACTCTGTGTTTCTGTTTTGTCTTGCAATACTATA
>MU682254.1:0-48890 GCA_026770625.1 Nicotiana glauca
TAATTGGAAAAACTCTTTTTATGTTTATATCCCTTTCGCCGGGGTGTAAGCGCCGTAAAAAAAGAGGTGTGACAGTTGGTAATAGAGACAGAGGAGGTGTGACATGTGCTATTGGGGTGTGGGTGATAATTGGCTGGAGGTGTTTGGTTGCTAGAATGGAATGTGAAAAGGTGTCCAAGAGGAGGAGCAGTGAGCTTGTAGGGATCCATGGCATTGTTGTAAGCCATAGAAGAGACTGCTACCCTACTTCTGACCTTGGTAATGTGTGCTTCTTCATCCAAAAATTAACATTTCAGAGGAAAGAGTCCAATGGAAGGGGCAGTGAGCTTTTAAGGACCTATGGCATTGCTGTGAACTACAAAAAAAATACTGTCTTTCGTCTGACTTTGGTGATATGTGATTCTTCATCCAAATGATAACATTTTAGAGGAATGAGCATCAAATGATAACATTTCAGATGTGTGATTCTTCATCCACCTTCTAAGAGAATATCAATTGGTTGGGTAATGAGGGGGTTATTAAGACATGCAAAAAAGAAACCAGAGTTAGAGAAAAAGCTGGCATTTCTGCCCAGATTCTTATTGTGGTTTTTCTGTGAGGTGTGTGTGTTTTCCAACATGTTCTTGTGTTTACTGAGGCATCTGAAGAGAGGTTGAGGTGTTGTTATTGCTAACTGGGATTTGATAGGGTGTGGTTGATTTTGGAGATATAGGTTAATGTTGGTTAGAAAGGAGTGTGAAGGTTGGTCATTTGAGGGGGCACATTGTTTTACCAGAAAGGTGACTTGAAGAGTGGGAGGGGAAGTTATAAAGAGTAGTATATAGTGTGTGTGTGCGTGTGTTGATGTGAAGTGTCATGGTTTGCTGTAAGGTTTCTGTGAAAGCTACTTGGTTTTGAATGGTGTTGTAAAGGTGTTCATAGGAGATGGCAGATAAATTCCACCTACATTGAATAGGATCCACTAGATTGAGCATCATTGATGCTAATACCATACGGTGGATTCCCAACAATAGTGTGGAAGTTCCTACTAATCCTGCAAAAAAGAAGAAAAGGTTCATTAACTGAGGTTGTGTGTTCATGAGGGCTTTTTTATTCATTTGGACAATTTGGTAAGCTCCCAGTTGCTTTTGTTTCTCATTCATAACCATTGGAAGAAGTAGGTTAGTGTTCCTGCTGGTTAGTACATGTATGTAGACTGTCTTCTTATGCTTGAAGGAGGGGGTGTTCCGTTGATCAAGAATGATCTGGCCTCTTATGTGTGAAGGCAGATCCTGTGAGCACGTGATTTTTGCCCTATGTGAATGACTTCCACAAATTCAAGAAAAATAAATTTTTTCCATTATTTGTAATTTCATAGATTTTTGTAGCCTTTTTTCGTTAATTGCTTGCATTTGTCTGAGCATGATAATTTTATTTAAGTCATGAAAAATACAAAAATATGTTACATTCGCATTTAGGATTTAATTTTATATAACTTATTTTTGCACTTCTTAATTTTAGTTTTCATATTTGATAGTCTCTCTTTTAGTTTGGTTTTTAATTATTTGTGGTAATTTAGAGTTAATTAATCTAGTTTGGTAGGATGATTTTTATTAGGAAATTAATTGAGATTTTATTTTATTTTTGAGAAGAAAAGAGTTGTTAAAATAAAAGAAAAAATTGAAAAGAAAAAGAAAAGAATGGGAGAAATCAATTGGGCCTTCTTTAATTCTAATTTCCTAAGCCCAAACCAAACACCCCAACCCGTCTGCACCCCAAGCCCAACCCATTCCCCACGTATACACACATAGATATATACATAAACCTAATCCTAAATCCCCAAACTCAGAAATGGCCTGTTCATCTTCTCTTTCACCTCTGCCTCACCCCAAACTCGCCAAGTTCACCCTCCTAACTCACCTCACGCGTTCCCCCTCTCTCCTCATCACTATATTTATAACGGTTTTTGACAGATTCTCTCATCCCCATCCCTTTCTCACGTGATGGAAGCCTCTAGAAGGCATATGCTAGATGAATGGGGAGCGTGAGATCGATTTTGATTAATCCCAACCCTTCATCAGGTGTTTGCCTGATAACTAGATGATTTTTTGGAAAGATTTTTCAGAGAGAATTTTGGAGATTTTCAGAGGGATTTTGGATTTTGGAGAGAATACTGAGGTAAAAAAAAATCGGAGAGGAAAAAAGGTTTGGAGGGTATTTGAGCTTCTAGTCTCTCTTCTCTGAAGATTTTCTTTCAAAGGTTCGAAGAAGCATATACATTTTTCTAAAAATTTCTCAATCCGGCTTTTAGTTCTAAAGAGATGAAAAATGAATTAAAGTTCAAGTTCGCCGACTTGGTTTTCCACTGTTGTCCTATTGATTTGCTGCTAAACTTCGCTAGGATTTGGAGTCAAAAGGTATATCGTTGAGTCTATAATTATTAAAGAAGTTCGAAATTTTAGGTTCAATCTCTTTCTCTTCTGCATCTGTATTAAGGTGTTATTGAGCCATGGGGATTCGTTTCTAGAATGGTGTTTTCTCTGTTCAAATTTCATGTAGGAGTTGAACTTGGAATTATCGTTTAGTTTCGATTCGTATTCAAAAATTATGTTTGATACATTGTTTCTTGATGATGAATCTCTTTTCACAAGTGTGATGCGATTGAGTACGTTCATCCAGTAAGAGCTGGTTTAAGTGTTCGTCTTATATTCCCTGTGTGTTGTAACTGTTATTTTGAGGCCAAGTTATCATTTGAGTTGAGATTTTATCGTTTTAAATTGAACTATTGCGTTCAACTTTGTGATCGTATGGATTCCTGTAGGGTGTCACATTACTGTTAGTTTTAGGTCGACGAGTTCTCCTAATATTCGCAAGGTTTCCTTGTTTAGGTTAGTTGGTCTGTTAACGTAAAGCTGATCTTGTTTGTTGAAAATTAGAGGTCGAATCATGGTTTTTCTTGATTCTGAACATGACAGTATGAGTATGAAGCAATGCATTTGAGGTGTTATTAGTTTATGTCTGAATAGGCTCTCATGAGAAGGATTTCAGAGTCCTCTTTTCATTAGTTGATTAGCTTGAGTATGCTAAAGTCTATCATGTGTGCTTAAAGTGATTTAGTGTTTGAAGCTGTCCTCATCATTTTAATGTTAATGACCTGTTAATGTTCTAGTGTTTGAGGTTCAGTTACTAAGATCATTGAGTCAGGCCCTTATCCATTTAAGTTTGGAAACAAATTTCTTGTCAGTTGTTTGGTGTTGACGCGAAGGTATAAGATCTGTGGTTAACATAGTTCAGTTGGTTTTCCTACAGCTTGCATGTGATTCTGTATTCATCACATATGTTTGTGAAGGTGTTGAGTGCACGTTACTGCATTTAGTCGCATTTGCAATGTCCATATCTTCTGAATTTGGGTTGTTGTTAGAATTATTTGGCTATTTAATACTTGCTCTGTTTTGCATTATTTAAGAAGCAAATCTGCCGAGTTCTTTTTAGTGCAAATTCTGTACTTTTGGGGCTCGCGTTGGTTTTGATTAGCTGGGCAGTCTACATGCCTAGCTATGGTTGTTTGATTTGGTAATTGTCTACCAGACCTTGTGCATTCATGTGCAATTTTCGGAAAGTGTCGTTTGTCTTCCTCTCTTTGAAATGATTTTATGATGGACGGTTTGATATCTTTTCTGTTGGGGTCGTACGTCTGCCCATCAGTGCCTGGATTGTTCTGCTGTTCTTTGAAAACATATCGGAATTTGTGCTTAGATTCTTTTGCTATCAAGAATAATCAGATTTTCTGAGAAGTGAAATAGCTAGCTTATTGTCTTTAGTTTTCCATGAGTTGCATTATTCTATTTTGAGAGCTTCTTACACAAGTTGCTAGCAACCTTTGAGCTAACTTCATTGTATGAACTTGAGTCACCGCTTATTACATACGTTCCATGACCTGAATTTTCCTAAAGAGTAAGGTATAGAAGAGGTGATTTTTATATTTGAAAGTGGTACTCCCATGAAAGAGTGGTCTGCTACTAAGAGGGATTCTTTTATGATTTTACCGTATGCTTTCACCAGTTTACAATGGGCTCAGACTATTCATGTGAGTAGCTATAATAATAACAAGCCAATACAGATTCTCTTTAAGTGGTTAGGAATTTTGAATGGATGCTATATGGTACTAACTTCACATTAGTCCTTTGATGAGTTTAGGGGGACCATATTAGCCAAACGTACAATTTATGGCCCTCGAAGTTTAGTCTGAGTTTTTCTTTAAAAATTAAAATTGAGGTGTGCCGTGCCGAATAAAATCTCAAAATGCATGGCCCTTGCTTAATTAATTTTATGATCCTTAGAAATCGAGGCGTGCCATTTAGTTGAATTTCCATGGCCTTCGCAAACTTGAAGGTGCGTAGTTGCTTTAGGCGCGCTTTTTAAAATTACATTCCTAAACTCGAGTGTGCATTTATGTGACCCAAATGCAAGTCTCAACAACGTTAGATAAAATGTGTCGTGGACCGAGGGTGCATTTATGTGACATGGTTCAAGATGTGTTTTAGATGACGTTGAATCTTTCTAAATAATATTTAAATGAAAGCGGTTATAAAGTTAAAATTGAACCATAGGCTAAAACATGTATTAAAATCAGATAATAGGCTAATTATAACAGTTGAGCGACCGTTCTAGAACCACGAAATCCGGAAATGCCTAACACCTTCTCCCGGGTTAACAAAATTCCTCGCCCGAATTTCTGTGTTCGCGGACTGTAAAACAGAGTCAATCTTTCCTCGATTCGGGATTGGGACCGGTGACTTGGGGCACCATAAATTATCCCAAGTGGTGACTATGAATTTAATAAAAATAATTCCGTTTCGATTGTCACTTAAATGGAAAAACCTCCCTTATATACTCCTTTTCGGGGGTGTAGGTAAAAAGTAGGTGTGACAGCTCTGGCGACTCCGCTAGGGACAAAAACCCAGAATAAATGGTTCAGGGTTCAAGAATTCGAGTTTAGAATAATTGTTATATTTGTCTTTCATTTATTATCTTATTTTATTACATATTTGGGCCTAATGTGCTAAATGACGCTTTTTACCACTTTGATACTATTTGAATTGTATATAAACTGCTACGAAACCCTTTTCTTCTCATCTTCGGAGATATGCACGCTGACGTGACTCCTTTTCTGTTAGTGTCGTACCTTGAAATAAGAAAGAGGCTCAGACAACTTACTAAGTCGGATGGCCTTTTGGTTCCCTGTACGTAGTCTCCTTCTCAGCTCGAGTTGTCCGCTCGGGTGCACAAGTCTAGAACAATATACCTAGGTTTTGAACCTAGAATAATTCAGCCTCATGCCGGATCCCTAGTAGGAACGTTCGTTTGCATCATGTGCATTTAACTTTGGGGACTAAACACAGGGGTTGCGTCCGTCCAGGACAGGTGTACCCAAAATAACAGACCATCTTGATGCATCCTATGTGATACATGTTGCATTTCTCCAAGGGTAAAATGGTCATTTGGCGGACCAATGAAAGTTGAGGGCAAATGAAAAAAGCAAAAAGAGAGAAAAAACGAGAGAGGGTGAAATGTGAAAATAAAGCAAGTAGGGCCTAGTTATGTTCTTTGTTATTTTTTTAATTAAGAAAAAGACAAAAAAAAACATGAAAAACTCAAAAAGATTTTGCACTTTTTATTATTTTTCAAAAATCAAATATAAAAAAAAAAAAATCCAAAAAGAGTTTGCATGTTTCTTCATTTTCAAGGAAAAACAAAAAATATGTTTTCTCTAAATTAGTTAATTTTTTTAATTCTCGCCCTTATTCTGTCACGACCCAGTTCCCAAACCCTGTCGTGATGGCACCTCTCGTGAAGACAAGGCCAGCCAACAGAACAACAATGCCCCTTTTAACAGTTACTTATCATGAATAAATCTGAATCATAGATAATCAAATCATAATACGGAATAAACGTGATAAAATAGAGAACCCATCCCGACTCAGCCCGAAATCGGGGTGTCACAAGTCACGAGCATCTATAAGAATGAAATACCCACTTTAAAATCTAGAAATACACTGAGTAACAATAATGAATAACAGGACTGTGGTGCTGCGAACGCTGACAGCCACCTCGCTAAAACCTCTACAACTCTGCCTCCACGCGGCCAATACCCGCTACCGGGTGAATGAATACCTGCAACTTCACGCGAGGTGCAGGGAGTAAAGCGAGTACTCTAACTCAGTGAGTAATAAATATAAATAATAACTGAGCAGCAAGAAACCACGTAAAGCAAGTCATCATGCTATATAGAACAATGTAACCCTTTGAGAAAATAGTGAAATCGTGAAATCTTTGGAAATATCTGGACTCAATTTTAAACCTCTTTTGAAAATATATTTTTCCAACAGTTAAGAAAATGAATGCGAAACAAATAGTGCAAGTCAGTACATAAGTCAGCCCCTCGGGCACAACACTCTATTAACAAATAACACCCGTGTATCAGGTAAGTAGTGCAAAAAGTAGCATGAAAGCCAATGAAACGAGAGTGCTGAAATGTCATGACAGATAATACAAATAGGAACAAATGCATGAGTGCAATACAATGCATATGATGGTACACTTCGGTGCCCACTGCGGCGTGCAACCCGAGCCATCCATATATTTAACGTCAACGGCGCTCACTGGGGGTGTGTACAGACACCGGAGGGGCTCCTACAGCCCAAGCGCAAATAATCAAGCCATCTCGTGGCATCAACCAAGCCCTCAACCTCAATATCATTACAATACCGCTATGGCGCGCAACCCGAGCCATCCTCTAGAAATCACTATAACACTGCTATGACGCGCAGCCCGATCCATGCTCAGTCCAGAAATGCACATAAGCCAAATGGGCAGTATTAAAATAATAGTCCTTAGCTCAAAACATCAATAAAATATCTTTTAAGTTTTCAAATCTTAGAAAAATGGCCGAGTTTTGCAAAATAGTATTAAAACCCTGGACCGAGATCAAATAATATGCAAAGAAATGCGAAAACAGTGATATCAATCCCTGAGGGATTCACATAGTTGGCTTGAAGCCCAAACATGGCAATCAGCCCAAAGTACGATGATAACAAGTAGTTTCAGTCAAATACGTAGTAATTTCATCAATCGGGACGGACCAAGTCACAATCCCCAACGATGCTCTACCCCACGCTCGCTATCCGGCGTGCAAGTCACCTCAATATAGCATTATGATGTGCAAATCTAGGGTTCCAAACCCTCGGGCTATCATTTACAATCATTACTCACCTCGAATCGGTGAAATCTCTAGCTCGCGACGCCTTTGACCCTCAAATCAGCTTCCACGCGTATCGAATATAACCAAAATCAGAGCGAATGCATCACAATATGCTAAGGGAACAATACCCAATCGAAAATAGCAAAAATCTCGAAACTAGCAAAACCCGAGCCCCGGGCCTACTTCTCAAAAAATTAGAAAATTCACATCAATGGATTCCTCGTCTCGCCACGAGTCTATACATATCAAATTTACCAAAATCGGAGTCCATTTGACCCTCCAAATTCCATTTTACATTACCAAATTCTCAAGCCCTAACTTTACCCCCTTTTGATGAAATTCAACCAATTTCCATGTTAAATCTACCATAATTTCATGTATTAAGCCAAGGAACTTACCTCCAATCACCCCCAATCGAAATCTCCCTTCAATTCCGTCCAAGAGCTCTCAAACTTGCTCAAAAATGATGAAAATAATACCTAGGTCGCGGAGGAAATATTTATAAAACTGTCCAGCATTTTTGCTTTTGCGGTCCCATAACCGCTTATGCGGGACTGCTTCCGTGACAATTCTTCCGCTTCTGCGGAAATTCAAATAAAAAGCCAGGACCACTTCTGTGTCCATTTCCCGCATCTGCGACTTCGCATATGCGGCCCACCAACCGCTTCTGCGGAAACACGCAACTCCCAAGGTTTTCGCTTCTGCGGCTCCAACCACCGCTTCTGCGTGACCACACCTGCGGTCCCATAACCGCATGTGCGAAAATACCAGATACCAGCAGCTCATTTCCTTGCAAAAATCCAAAAACTCTCCGTTTAACCACCCGAACTCAGCCCGAGGCCCCCGGTACCTCAACCAAAAATACCAATACATCCTAAAACATTATTCAAACTTATTCCAATCATAAAAACACCACGATTAACACTAAAACCACCAAATTACATCAAATCCAAGCTTAAGTTCTTCAAAAACTTCTAAAACACTTATTCGATCAAAAACCCAACCAAACAACGTCCGAATGACCTGAAATTTTGCACACACATCACAAATCACATAATGAAGCTACATCAACTCTCGAAATTCCATTCCGACCCTCGGATCAAAATCTCACCTATCAACCGGAAGTCGCCAAAATACTAACTTCGCCAATTCAAGCCTAATTCTACACTATACCTCCAAAATCAATTCTGATCACACTCCTAAGTCACAAATCATCACCCGAAGCTAACCAAATCACCAGAAATCTCATCCGATCCCTATAACTCATAAGTCAACGTCCGATTGACTTTTCCAACTTAAGCCTTCCTTAAAGAGACTAAGTGCCTCATTTCTACCAAAACCAATCGGAATCAACTATAACTCACCAAATACTGATAATGAAACATGAAGAAGTATAAAATGGGGGAAATGGATCGGTAACTCATGAGACGACGGGTCGGGTCGTCACATCCTCCCCAATTTAAACCAACGCTTGTCCTCGAGCGTACCCGGAGTTGTCCAAGAGGCCAACCAATAGCTGAATAACCTTACCAAGTATATACCCGGGGTGACCCCACGTCACCCTATCTCATATAGGTCCGACAACACAACATAGCTAAAATTACCCATTCCAGTCTAGCCCATAAATCATAGAACTACCCTTTTACTTCCGAAATCATCAATACGATCAACACCTCACACCTATACTTGAATAGTCCCAAATCAGCTGTAATAACCCATACCTGTAAACCTCAGGTGAAATCATACTATATACCACATAATCCAAGCACTCAAAACGATAACTTCTATTCACAGTAGTTACCTACAACAACCAAATACCGATAGAAAACCTCTTACTTAGCTAAAGTCTCATTCCAACACTTTCATATACTGCCAACGATAAATGAAACACGCAGCAAACCGTAACCATTTCTCAGATCAACCATTCATGAAGCCACTTCCCTTTTGGCTATTACCACAATAGATTTTCGAGCCGAACCTCGATATTATCCTCCCAACAAGCTGAATTCAAATCTATTCGTATTCATTAATGACCCCAACGATCACCTCGAATCCAACACACCACTCTAGTGATATGACACCTCAACACTAGCCTAAGACACAACTTGTATAATACACGTACTAATAAGAAACAGTCTGAACATACCCAAATCATGAGAAATGACTCAAACGAAAGAGCTGTACCTCAAGCTCATCAGTACCATCACAACACAAGGCTAAGATCCCGAAAGGTCATATCTCCACGTGGCCTCGCCACAATGCGCGATCCTATCCAAACACTGTTACACATGAAACACCTCCAGTCACTATGCTCAAATTCGACAGCCACGCACAATTTGATGTCTGAACCCAAAGCAATTCATTACACCCACGGTGAAACAAATAACATATGACACGCAACCTGATAGGCCATAACCAATACTCCATTTACCGGTCAACACCCCATTACTCTTCCCGCTCGACTTTCTTTATGAATCCTCAATAGAACTGCACCACATGTGCCGATATCCAACAAATCACAACGCCTCACAACACAGAAA
The DNA here is from genome assembly GCA_026770625.1 of Nicotiana glauca. Classification (NCBI taxonomy): domain Eukaryota; kingdom Viridiplantae; phylum Streptophyta; class Magnoliopsida; order Solanales; family Solanaceae; genus Nicotiana; species Nicotiana glauca. The sequence continues at coordinate 9,781 of MU682254.1, forward strand.
AAGTAAACTCATAGATATCCCCAGATCACTAACAAGTTCAATAAAGATCGAATCAACCTATCCCTCAATAATTCAACTCGGAACTAACCAAGATAACTCAAGCCAAATACAAAGCCACATCGGCCTGCCAACGAACTCAATACCAAGAAGCCTGAAGCTGCTCCTTCTACCACTATAACTCCTGCCGGAGCTGTACGATACGGTTCCTGGCACCAAATAAATACCAAAATCCACAATCTCGCCCGCCGACATGCCCGACCACAAGAAACTCATCCGAAAAAGTCCCTCAATACCAGAACTGAATCAATGGTAGAAACCTCTGCACTGACATCCGCCATGAAGGCCCAATTAAGAAAAACAATCCTTCCCAGCCGTCCGCTGGTCTTTGGAATACAAACCACTCTGCTAGAACATAATCCGATGCACCTCGCCACGCAACCTGTGGCATTTTCCGACATAGCCCATAGCACAATAATCTAGAATAACCCAACACTGAGACAACCAGTCTACACCCCAATATCATAGCCAAAATCTAATATACCAAGCAAAGAAAGATCCACTCGGGCCTCCAAATACCAATAGCCGCTAACGGTACCAATACACACGATCCACAACCACTACATAGTCTGCACCTGAGTACTCCCAGTCTCCAACTCCATATAACACACGAATCACTGTACATGATCCCAATTTCCGCAATATGAATACATATTACACCTCGAGTGCCCAATCATTCCACGAAAGATATTCTAAAATTCCCCTGTGCCATCAAACAAACTCAGATATCAGCAGTCGATCTAACAAGAAAGTGCCGCAATACTATCGAAGTATCATCAGTCTAATCACATTACCCTTCTTACGAGACATATACTCTCGTCAAATCACTTCTAATTAGCAGTACCATTTCCTTGATTACCTGAGGCTACCCGTTGCCTAAGAATTTTTATGAACTTCTTTTCAGAACTGAACTATAACTCATCTAGCCAAGGTCTCCCATCAATCCCGTCTAGAAGAAGAATCATTACACATTCCATGCTTCGCATAAACATAGAGAATATATTCATCTCCAAACTACGGTAAAACCCAACAAGGACTCTCTCTCCCAATTCCATGTGCACGAGCTAAACTGCCAGGACTGAATCCTTCTACCTAAACCAAGCTAAGCCAGCTGCTAAAACTCAAGAGCATTGCTGAAAAATGTCTGTAAGGCTCATTACCTCGAACACATACGAAGAATTAATTATTCCCTTACCATACCGACTCAGTCTACCATCAACCTATTCCATTTATCAAATTTCCTCTCTGATTCATCATCAACTTGATATTCCTCCTTGCTATAGCACCACAATACCTCAACCCAGGCTCACCACACGAGACCCAAGCATAAGACCACACTGTCTCAAACCCCTGAGCCACTGAACACTCTCTCAAATATTCCCAGAAATACCACATTCCAGAATACTTTACTCTGAAGAACTTCCTACGAATCCAAATTCGTTACCTTCACTTTCCAGATACTGATATATAGAATCCCATAATTAGCAAAAAAATACCACAAGTCTTGACATTTTATAATGAAAACACAGTCTCTAACCTCATACATAGCCTTAAGACACATGATTGTCACATGTAGAATATTGAACACATTAGAACCATTCTCGAAAGTCATTCACTCTTATTCAAACTGCAAATTACCTAACTTAACAAACAGAACCACTCGTGCCTTATTAGCACTCTAAAATCGCAGGATATGATCTCATTCCAATACAAACAAACATCTTCTTTCTCTATACATGAGCATTCTTTACCAACAACAGCTCAAGACATCTTATTATTTTCTCACATCTACGAAGCACCATATAACCTTTGTCAAAATTTTGCTTCACTCGTGCCATCCTCGGCTCAATTTCTGCAACCAGGACTGATCCGCCANTCACAACACAGAAAAAGTAAACTCATAGATATCCCCAGATCACTAACAAGTTCAATAAAGATCGAATCAACCTATCCCTCAATAATTCAACTCGGAACTAACCAAGATAACTCAAGCCAAATACAAAGCCACATCGGCCTGCCAACGAACTCAATACCAAGAAGCCTGAAGCTGCTCCTTCTACCACTATAACTCCTGCCGGAGCTGTACGATACGGTTCCTGGCACCAAATAAATACCAAAATCCACAATCTCGCCCGCCGACATGCCCGACCACAAGAAACTCATCCGAAAAAGTCCCTCAATACCAGAACTGAATCAATGGTAGAAACCTCTGCACTGACATCCGCCATGAAGGCCCAATTAAGAAAAACAATCCTTCCCAGCCGTCCGCTGGTCTTTGGAATACAAACCACTCTGCTAGAACATAATCCGATGCACCTCGCCACGCAACCTGTGGCATTTTCCGACATAGCCCATAGCACAATAATCTAGAATAACCCAACACTGAGACAACCAGTCTACACCCCAATATCATAGCCAAAATCTAATATACCAAGCAAAGAAAGATCCACTCGGGCCTCCAAATACCAATAGCCGCTAACGGTACCAATACACACGATCCACAACCACTACATAGTCTGCACCTGAGTACTCCCAGTCTCCAACTCCATATAACACACGAATCACTGTACATGATCCCAATTTCCGCAATATGAATACATATTACACCTCGAGTGCCCAATCATTCCACGAAAGATATTCTAAAATTCCCCTGTGCCATCAAACAAACTCAGATATCAGCAGTCGATCTANTACAAACAAACATCTTCTTTCTCTATACATGAGCATTCTTTACCAACAACAGCTCAAGACATCTTATTATTTTCTCACATCTACGAAGCACCATATAACCTTTGTCAAAATTTTGCTTCACTCGTGCCATCCTCGGCTCAATTTCTGCAACCAGGACTGATCCGCCAACATACCTCGAAACGGAACAAACATAGCACATGACCGTGCGATCAGATAATCAACAGCAACCTCCCCAACTTGGCTCGAAGCCATATATCAGGACACACTCAATAACCCATAATGCTTCTACTCTAATGATGCCACAATACCATAGTGATATTAAACTCAAATCATTTACAAGTTTGTGAAAACACAGATCATCTAGTACTGTAATCCTCTACACTTCTCGCATTCATCCCCACATCAGTTGAGTCCACTCTCTTAAGCGACCCGAATTTTCAAATTACAACACGTACCCCTCAATTACACATGAGATCTTCTAACATACACATAAGGATCATGCCACTTAAGAACACTCCGCAGGAGATAACCCATCTGCTTTGCCTTAATTTATTATTTCAGCATACCTTCCACCGTCATACACATTACGCAATCATTTAGTCTTTGTGGGTCTGTACTCATACCGCCACATGTAAGGCACTTCACCCCCTAACTAGGAGACACGACAATATTCTGCATGCGCCCATAACTCAGGGCTACACATCAAATCATAATAGAAAACGAACACTTAACAACTCATCTATTATCCAACAGACTTCTTCGTCACTACCAAATCATATAGATACATCCCGCAGTACAATCATACTCATCACATGGATATCCAACCGCCATTCTAGCTAATAAGGACAATACCGGACATATAACTTCAAAACACTTGCTCGCACAATCAACACCTCGGTGCTCAAGCCATAGGCAAAGATCCGACCTCAAGTCCTCCAGACCGGCCCAACATCAAACTTACAGGGATCACATCTCGCCCCTTGATCGGGGAATCACCAGCCATCAAGACACATATAATACTGAGAGCTCAAGTGCACATACAGACGTGTGGAAGGAATTTCAAGAGTTAAATCTCACGCTGAATTAAGTACGCACGATAAGAATTCCAAGAAGGTGAAGTTTTCCTAAAGGTTCTGCAGCCTCTCAAGGATAAATACAGACGTCTCCGTACCGATCCGCGAGACTCTACTAAACCTGCTTATGACTCATGAGACCTAGTAACCTAGGCTCTGATACCAACTTGTCACGACCCAATTCCCAAACCCGGTCGTGATGGCGCCTCTCGTGAAGACAAGGCCAGCCAACAGAACAAAAATGCCCCTTTTAATAGTTACTTATTATGAATAAGTCTGAATCATAGATAATAAAATCATAATGCGGAATAAACGTGATAAAACAGAGAACCCATCCTGACTCAGCCCGAAATCGGGTTATCACAAGTCACGAGCATCTATAAGAATGAAATAACCACTTTACAATCTAGAAATACACTGAGTAACAATAATGAATAACATAAAAGGACTGTGGTGCTGCGAACGCTGGCAGTCACCTCGCTAAAACCTCTACAACTCTGCCTCACGCGGCCAATACCCGCTACCGGGTGAATGAATACCTGCAACTGCACGCGAGGTGCAGGGAGTAAAGTGAGTACTCCAACTCAGTGAGTAATAAAGGTAAATAATAACTGAGCAGCAAGAAACCACATAAAGCAAGTCATCATGCTATATAGAACAGTGTAACCCTTTGAGAAAACAGTGAAACCGTGAAATCTTTGGAAATATTTGGACTCAGTTTTAAACCTCTTTTGAAAACATCTTTTTCCAACAGTTAAGAAAATGAATGCGAAACAAATAGTTCAAGTCAATACATAAGTCAGCCCCTCAGGCACAGCACTCCATTAACAAATAACACCAGTGTATCAGGTAAGTAGTGCAAGAAATAGCATGGAAGCCAATGAAATGAGAGTGCTGAAATGTCATGACAGATAATACAAATAGGAACAAATGCATGAGTGCAATGCAATGCATATGACAGTACACTCCGATACCCACTGTGGCGTGCAGCCCGAGCCATCCATATATTTAACGTCGACGGCGCTCACTGGGGGTGCGTACAGACTCCGGAGGGGCTCCTACAGCCCAAGCGCAAATAATCAAGCCATCTCGTGGCATCAACCAGGCCCTCAGCCTCAACATCATTACAATACCGCTGCGGCGTGCAGACCGAGCCATACATATCTCCAGAAATCACTATAACACTGCTGCAGCGCGCAGCCCGATCCATGCTCAGTCCAGAAATGCACATAAGCCACTTGGGCAATATTAAAATAATAGTCCTCAGTTCAAAACGTCAATAAAATATTGTTTAAGTTTTCAAATCTTAGAAAAATGGCTGAGTTTTGCAAAACAGTATTAAAACCCTGGACCGAGATCAAATAATATGCAAAGAAATGCGAAAACAGTGATATCAATCCCTGAAGGATTCACATAGTTGGCACGAAGCCCAAACATGGAAATCGGCCCAAAGTACGATGATAACAAGTAGTTTCCATCAAATACGTAGTAATTTCATCAATCATGACGGACCAAGTCACAATCCCTAATGGTGATCTACCCCACGCTCGCTATCCGGCGTGCAAGTCACCTCAATATAACACTTTGATGTGCAAATCCGGGGTTTCAAACCCTCGGACTATCATTTACAATCATTACTCATCTCGAATCGGTGAAATCTCTAGCTCGCGGTGCCTTTTCCCTTTAAATCGGCCTCTACGCGCGTCGAATCTAACCAAAACCAGAGAGAATGCATCACAATATGCTAAGGGAACAATACCAAGAGCTCTCAAACTTGCTCAAAAATGATGAAAATAGTACCTAGGTCGAGGAGGAAATATTAATAAAACTATCCAGCATTTTCGCTTTTGCGGTCCCATAACCGCTTATGCGGGACCGCTTCCGCGACACTTCTTCCGCTTCTGCGGAAATTCAAATAAAAAGCCAGGACCGCTTCTGCGTCCATTTTCCCGCATCTGCGGCTTCGCAGATGCGGCCCACCTACCGCTTCTGCAGAAACAGGCAACTCCCAAGGTTTTTGCTTCTGTAGCTCCGACCACCGCTTCTGCGTGACCGCACCTGCGGTCCCATAACCGCATGTGCGAAAATACCGGATACCAGCAGCTCATTTCCTTGCAAAAATCCAAAAACTCTCCGTTTAACCACCCGAACTCACCCTGAGGCCCCTGGGACCTCAACCAAAAATACCTATACATCCTAAAACATTATTCAAACTTATTCCAATCATAAAATTACCACGATTAACTTTAAAACCATCAAATTACATCAAATCCAAGCCTAAGTTATTCAAAAACTTTCGAAACACGCATTCGATCAAAAACCCAACCAAACGACGTCCAAATGACATGAAATTTTGCACACACATCACAAATCACATAATAAAGCTACAACAACTCTCGGAATTCCATTCTGACCCTCGGATCAAAATCTCACATATCAACCGGAAATTGCCAAAATACTAACTTCGCCAATTCAAGCCTAATTCTACAACGGACCTTCAAAATCAATTCCGATCACACTCCTAAGTCACAAATCATCCCCCAAAGCTAACTGAATTACCAAAAATCTCATCCGAGCCCTATAACTCATAAGTCAACGTCCAGTTGACCTTTCCAACTTAAGCCTTCCTTAAAGAGACTAAGTGCCTCATTTCTACCAAAACCAATCTGAATCAACTATAACTCACTAAATACTGATAATGAAATATGAAGAAGCATAAAAATGGGGGAAATAGAGCGGTAACTCATGAGACGATGAGTCGGGTCGTCACATATTCAATCTGCCGAACTACGCATACCTGATTCTCGTCTTTCGGGGCGTGATACGTAGGCAACCCACATAGAGTCGGGTCTTCCTATTAAATCTTAGGTTGTTGGCTTGGCGGGGTCTTAGCTAAATTTTGTACTGTTAGCCACCTTTTGGCCAAATAAGCCGTTTTGTAAAAATAGCCCCAATCATGTCTTGCATGTGTCCAATAGGGAGTATTATTGTCTCACATAGTGTTGGTTTAAAGTTTTCTCATACAGATGTGGATCTATTTACTAGAGTTTGAGCATGGCAGACACCCCAAAACCATCCAGTTAGGATCATTTAGGAGTTGCTTAAGGAGATTTTTCTTTTTATGTTTTGAGTCTGTTTTTTTTATGTTGTCTTTTATCTTCTAATCTTGTACAGTACTGTCGAGTCTTTTGTTATTGTATTTACTATTTTGTATTTAAAAAAAGTGTGTTATAAATTTAAAAATCCAAAAAAAGAGATTTTTTTTTATTTTCCTTTGGAAATTTTCTTTTGAATACCAATTCTAGAATTAAAAAAATAATCTTTTGAGGTGTTTCTCTTTAGGAAATTAATATCTAGAACTTCAAATAGAAAATTTTTGCTTTTATATATCCTTTAGTATATTAGAACCAGAAATTTTTTTAAAAAAAGAGAATTTTCTTTTAGTACCTTTTTAAAGAGTTTTCTTTAAGTTATTAATTTCAAAATTCCAAAATGATTTTCTTTTGATGTTCTTCTTTGGGAAACTAATGAAAAATAAAAAAAAAAATCCTTTTATTTTCATTAGAACTTTAGGACAAGAAAAAAATAACATGATTTCCTTCATAAAAAAGAGTCAAAAAAAAAATTTCTCTCTTCTAGGATTTTTTCTTAATAATTACCCATAGGGTATTTATTTTTAAAAAATATCTATTAAACTTGATTTTAGAATAGGTTATAAAACATTAAGTCTAGAAAAAAAAAGAAAAAAAGAGGGATTTTTTTCTTTTATTTCCCTTATCTCGTCAGAGTATTCATTAAGAAAAAAAAATGAGAAAATTAGTTTGTTTCCTTTATGATTGATCTTCCAGAACTACACAAAGATCTGATTCATGCGGCGTCATGATACGTAGACAACCTACATAGGATTCGATCGAATTATTTTTTATTAAAAGAAAAAGAAAAAGAAAAGAAAAAGAGAAAAAAAAGAAAAACAGAAAAAAAGGAAAAGGAAAAACAAAGAAAAAAGATGGTGGAATCATGGCATGCGAGAAATGAGAGAAAAGAAAAGAGCGATAATCAGAAGAAAAAAAAAGAAAATGAGCAAGCTAGGAAGTGCTAGAAAGGAAAAGAAAAGAGAAGATTCAAATGGACAAATTGGGATGATGCCAAGTGACCTTATGACCCTCGAAGTCATTCTCGAACCATTAATTGTTGTTAGGTGCATTGCACGCAATGTGATATTTTTGCTATTAAATGCCTAATGATAACGGGATGACCCCATTTTGTTCCTTTTGTTAGAAAGTAGAAGGGTGGTTGGTTTGTGGTTCTCAAAGTAGTAACTTTTTTTCTACAACATAAAGTTGAAAGGCAATGGCAGATGACAACAAAACTGATTTGGTTGATACGAGTGCCCAAAAACAATTGGTTGAACATGACAATGGGTTGTTGAAGAGGTGAGGATGTTAAGACAACACATGGTAGACAAGTATCAGGCCTGTATAACTGGGAAAGCATCACCCCCGCCACCACCTAGCTCCTTAGATGCTACCCTTACCCAAACTCCGGTCATGGTGCCGGATGATCCCCCATACTCTTCAGATCCACCCGTTTGTCACAACTTTCCCATCCACCCTAGTAGCTCCATCACTCATCCTCCAATTATCTCTCCCTAGAATTGCCCTTCTGACATATCCACTATCCCCAAAAAGGAATATCCACTCAAAGCTCATGATGCCCAATACTACCCCGCAGAGGTTACCCACAAGGTTCCTGACTCATACAAGAAGAGCCCTCGGGATGAGCTTCATGCTGAAAATGAAAAGGTCATAGGAAAAGAAGGGCGAGATGAGATATCTAGGAAGCTGAAAAACATAGAACAATCCTTAAAGAACATGCAAGGGATAGGAGACCACGTTAACATTTCTTACAAAGAGTTGTGTATATTCCCTGACGTTCGCCTGCCCGTGGGGTTTAAAGTGCCAAAGTTTAACTTGTATTATGGACGTAGAGACCCGGTAGCCCATTTGAGAGTTTATTGCAGTAAAATGAGAAGTGTTGGCGAGAGAGATTATTTGTTGATGGCGTATTTTAGTAAGAGCTTGATTGGAGCAGCTTTGGAATGGCATAATCGTCAAGATGTCGTTAAGTGGCCTACATTGGGTGACATGGCTCAAGATTTTGTGCGACATTTTCAGTACAATATAGACATTGTCCTAAACCGTTCCTCCCTATCACAGATGGAAAAGAAATCCAAGGAAAGTTTTAGGGAATTTTGGTTCAGATGGAACGAACAAGTTGCTCGGGTCAGTTCTCCGGTTAGTAGAAAAGATGTTGCCAAGTCTCGCCAATGACAAGATCCAATGGGCATTCCTGTTAAATGCTTTCAGCTTCAATACCGACCCCATGAACATCCTTGAGCTCCCCATAATTCACCCAGCATTATCCTCCAAACAACATCCGGCTATCTGTCCAACCACTGGGTCACTCCAACAGGCGAGCACGAGCACCGTAAAAGCTTCACCAGCCTTCACGAAATTTTCAAGTTCCCTATAACCCACATTCAAGCCAAGGGTATAGAAAGGAACAAAGGCTGAAAGATAATTTTACACCAATAGGAAGGTCCTATGCAAGTTTGTTTGAGACATTAAAGCATTACGACATGATTGCACCTATTCCTCTAAATTATATAGACCCACGTGCGAGAAGCTTTGACCCTGCCAAAAGGTGCAAATACCATTCCAATGCCCACGAACACAATGTTAAAGATTGTCGTGCTTTGAAAAGGGAAATAAAAAGAATGATTCAAGAAGGAATGATTGTGGTCCAAGGCAGTACTACCCCAAGTATCACACGTAATCCTCTGCAGGTACATGACAACAAAGTTAATGATATTGAAATGGGTAATGGTCTTGGTAATATTGATGTGGAATTCAGTGGCTAAGATGCTGAGGTTGGTAATTGGAAAGATGCTCCTTTATTAGCTAGCTAGGGAGGAGTCTTGGTGGTTTATTTTGTTGTCATTTCTGTTGTCCGGGTGATTTCAGGGTTTTAATCCGGATATTGTCTTGTGACTCAAACCCTTCTATCCTTTTATTTTGCCTAGTTTGTTTAGTCGTAGTAACTCGTTTAGTGCTGTCTAGGTTTATTCCAGGGTTGTAACCCCAGTTTATTTCTTGTCTTGTTGTTCAAACCCTTTCACCGTCTGTCTATTGCAATTTCCCATTTTCTGTTATTTCTGGTCATGTTTTGTTTAGTTCTCTCATCCTTTTATAGTTTTTTCTCATGTTGGCTCTAGTCTCATGACGTGCACGCATAATTCTAGGCCTGGTCTTAAATCTAGTTTAATCATGAAGCAATGAAACAATTTTAAAGATGATAGGGACATTGGAGGGAAATAAGTAAAAATTTGGACATTTTGAAATCATTTGAAGCTCGAAACATGGGAAACTAGGGCAGATAATTTGGGACGTTAATAGGGTGGCAAGAATTCGTTAAAGGGAAGTGCATCCCGGACGATTTGAAGCAAGCAATTTTGAGTTTAAAAGCACCTCAAGTAACAAGATAAAGTCAAGGAAGTTTTCTCTGAATTAACGGAGGATATCCATTGTGAAAAGGGAATCACCCAACGAGGGCTCTATACTTGACAAGGTGCTAAAGAAAAGTGGAAGGCATATCAGTGATATCAACACCGAAGACACAAGAGAAATATTGTGCATGATCTTCAATTCTCATTTCAAGTTGCATGTATTGTACTTGGCATTTTCAATGATTGGGAGGCCCTCTTTCAGCTACCCAAGCACTTATACCATTTGATACCCCCTTGAGCATGTATTAGTTTCTTTGACCTCCCCTCTTTTGGAATCAAGTTAGAGTCATAAAAGAAAAAGGAAAAAAAGTTTATGTCCCAATAGGTTTATTTGAAAAGGTTCATACCAAAAGGAAAGTTCAAAAAAAGAAAAGAAAAGAAAAATAGAGATAAAAAGGAAAAAAGGGGGAAAAGAAAGAAAAAGAAAGAAAATAAAAAAAGAGAAAAAGAAAAGAAAAAAAATAGCAACAACAAAAGTAGTCCTGTGAACAACGTTTGACCTGATTCTTGTCACCACAAGATACGTAGACAGCCTCACGGTTCACAAAGTTGAGAGTGGGGTAGTCTTTCTTAGTAAAAAGAAAAGGAAAAAAAGAGAATCAAATTCCTCTGTTTTAGAAATTGAGGCAAAGTTTTTAGAATGGATTCCAAAAGTTGTAAATAAATTAACCCCATTGTCTTAGTTATTTTAAGCCTTTATGATATCCTTTCTTTCTAACCCTGTCTAAAAGCCACAAAATAGTCCAAAAAAGACCGCCCAGATGATCTTTGAGAGTGCCGAGTGAGCCATGCCAGGAGCACATGATATTTTTATCATGGTTGATGCCTTGCCATCTGTAGAATCAGAGGAAATAAGAAGAAAAGAACAAAATGAGAGAGTCTTATCGGTGAAAACCTTCACAGGCACCATAATGCGACTGTAAGTTGAGAGAATGAACAAAATGAGAGAGACTTGACGGTGAAAACCCTTCGGGCACTACAAGTCAAATAAGGATTGTGAATCATATTGGATAATTGGAGCATTGAAGCATACTTTCACATTTTAGAGGTACAACAAGAGTTGAACATCAAACTTGTTTGATAGATTAGGCCACTTACCCATAGGTGCATGTCATGGTCATTAGAGTTCGCATCCATACCTGATAGGTTTCTACTTTGTAGTTTTCTTGTTAGGAATCATCTCTTTCCATTGTCCTTTACTCTGTTCCTTTTGTCTTGTTTACTTCCTCTTCATGAGGCTGTTTGGTTAGAACAAGTGAGAAATGACTTCAAAATTTTCTACCAGCTTTCCAATTGCACAAAACGAGATCTTGCTAGCACGTCAAAGTGGCATAAGTCAGTAAAGAACAACGTGCGCACTGAGTTGGTAACAATCAACATGCCTTGGGGTCCATGTGAAATACAAAGGTTTGGTATATATGAATTCATGAACAATGCAACAGATGAAAGGTTAGGATGAACGGATCAAAGGTATTTTCTGTGATAAGATTGACAAAAAAGGTGGTTAACCAGTGACAAGCAAGGTCCTCCAAGCAGAAATCAAAGTTATCATGGCAAGTGATGGAGCAATAGACCTCAAGGCCAAGGCCAGTGATATAAATCACGAAAGAACAGCATGCGCACTGAGTGGATAGAAATTGACGTGCTTTAGGATTCATGAGAAATACAAAGGTTCAGTACATGTCAATGAAAGAGCACAATGCAACAGATGAATGATATTGGGTTTGAACGAATCAGAGGTATTCTTCGTGATAAAGGTGATAGAGAAAAGCGGTCAGTCAATAAACATGCAAGGTCTTTCGAGTTGAAACCAAAGTTGCCATAGGAAGTGAAGGAGCCATCGCCCTCAAAGTTCAAGGCCACAAACCAACCACCATGTTTAAATTCACAAGTTTTCTTTGATTGAAACATGGGCAGAAATTTCACTTGTTTCGAAGAAACCCTCCATAAGGAAAAGCAAGCACCAGACAGGTTTGACCGTGAATTTTCAGGACCCTCCTGGATAATGGGATGTAGTTTTAAGACTTTCTTAGATAACAAGATTTAGCAAAAGTCACAGCTTTAGAAGATATAATTTACCTTTAAAACTGTCATTGGGATCTAGCTTTCAAATTCTTAGATATATTTGGTAACATGGTTCAGTTAACACTCAATGATGTGCCCAACCACCAAATTGGGGCAAAAAACTTTCTTTGTTTTGTCTATTTTGTTGAAATCAGGAACCTACCTGGAGAACAAAGCAATTCAAGCGTCGGTAATCAGGAGCCCACCTAGAGAACAAAGCAATTCAAGCGTCGATAATCAGGAGCCCATTTGAAGAACAAAGCAATTCAAGTGTCGGTAATCAGGAGCCCACCTGGAGAACAAAGCAATTCAAGCATCGGTAATCTGAAGACCACCTGGATAACAAAGCAATTCAAGCGTCGGTAATCAGGAGCCCACCTAGAGAACAAAGCAATTCAAGCGTCAGTAATCAGGAGCCTACCTATAGAACAAATATATTCAAGCGTCGGTAATCAGAAGCCCACCTGGATAACAAAGCAATTCAAGCGTCGGTAATCAGGAGCCTACTTGGAGAGCAAAGCAACTCAAGCGTCGGTAATCAGGAGCCTACCTGGAGAACAAAGCAGTTCAAGCATTGGTAATCAGGAGCCCACCTGGAGAACAAAGCAACACAAGCGTCGGTAATCAGGATCCCACCTGGAGAACAAAGCAGTTCAAGCATCGTTAATCAGGAGCCTACCTGGAGAACAAAGCAATTCAAGCATCGGTAATCAGGAGCCCACCTGAAGAACAAAGCAATTCAAGCGTTGGTAATCAGGAGCCCACCTGGAGAACAAAGCAATTCAAGCGTCGGTAATCAGGAGCCCACCTGTAGAACAAAGCAATAATTCAAGCGTCGGTAATTAGGAGCCCACCCGGAGAACAAAGCAATTCAAGCGCCCGTAATCAGGAACCCACCTGGAGAACAAAGCAATTCAAACGTCAATAATCAGGACCCCACCTAAAGAACAAAGCAACAATTCAAGTGTCTGTAATCAAGAGTCACCTAAAGAACAAAGCAGCAATATTCGAAGGAAGACGGTTCAAGCCCAACAATCCGGCGCTCACCAGGAGAAAAGGGAAAGAATCTTAGATTACAATTCAAGTCAGCAATAAAGGAGTTTCACCTGGAGAGTACGAGACAACAGAGCAACTGGAACTGCAAGATCAAGAGTGAAGATATAGATATGATTCTTGTAATGCATAGATCATAGTTTTGTCTAGCTTATTTTATTTTGTCTTGGTATAATAAGGAGTTCAGTAAGCAGTAGCAACAGTAACAACAGTGAAATCACAGCTTCATGGTAGTCCTAGCTACCGAAACTTTCCGAACTACACTGACCTGATTCCTTTATAGCCAAGTATATGTAGGCAACTTCGGAAGTAGGGTGCGGTCAAATCTTTCAAAAAATGCTTCCCACGGAGTATTCAAATGGGCAAAAATCGCTCGTATCCGCTCAATTTATCTTTGCACGAGAACTTTTATTATTTTCGAGCAAAGAGGGGCAGCTGTGAGCACGTGATTTTTACCCTATGTGAATTACTCCCATAAATTCAAGAAAAATGAATTTTTCCCATTATTTGCAATTTTATAAATTTTTGTAGCCTTTTTTTTGTTAATTGCTTGCATTTGTCTGCGCATGTTATTTTTTTTTAATTCATGAAAAATACAAAAATATGTTGTATTTGAATTTAGGGTTTAATTTTATATTTTTTAAGAATAATTAGCAATTAAGTTGTTTTATAAAAGTGAAAAATCACAAAAATAACTTATTTTTGCACATTTTAATTTTAGTTTTGATTTTTGATAGTTTCTCTTTTAGTTTGGTTTTTAATTATTTGTGGTAATTTAGAGTTAATTAATCTAGTTTGGTAAGATGATTTTTATTATGAAATTAATTGAGATTTTTATTTTATTTTTGAGAAGAAAAGAGTTGTTAAAATAAAAAGAAAGGGAGAAATCAATCGGGCCTTCTTTAATTCTAATTTTCTAAGCCCAAAACAAAAACCTCAACTCGTCTGCACCCCAAGCCCGACCCATTCCCCACGTATACACACACAGATACATACAAAAACCTAATCCTAAATCCCCAAACTCAGAAACGGCCTGTTCATCTTCTCTTTCACCTTTGTCTCGCCCCAAACTCACCGAGTTCACCCCTCTAACTCACCTCACGCATTCCCCCTCTCTCCTCATCACCATATTTGCAACGGTTTCTGACAGATTCTCTCATCCCCATCCCCCTCTCACGTGATGGAAGCCTCTAGAAGGCATATGCTGGATGAATGGGGAGCGTGGGATCGATTTCGATTAATCCCAGCCCTTCATTCATCAGGTGTTTGCCTGATAACTTGAGGATTTTTGGGAGAGATTTTTCAGAGATAATTTTGGAGATTTTCAGAGGGATTTCGGATTTTGGAGAGTATTCTGGGGTAAACAAAATCGGAGAGGAAAAAAAGTTTGGAGGATATTTGAGCTTCTAGTCTCTCTTCTTTGAAGATTTTCTTTCAAAGGTTCGAAGAAGCATATACATTTTCTTAAAAATTTCTCAATCCGGCTTTTATTTCCAAAGAGGTGAAAAATGAATTAAAGTTCAAGTTTGTCGACTTGATTTTCCACTGTTGTCCTACAGATTTGCTGCTGAACTTCACTAGGATTTGGAGTCAAAAAGTGTATCGTTGAGTCTATAATTGTTAAAGAAGTTTGAAATTTCAGGTTCAATCTCTTTCTCTTCTGCATATCTGTTTTAAGGTGTTATTGAGCCATGGGGATTCGTTTCTAGAATGGTGTTTTCTCTGTTCAAATTTCACGTAGGAGTTGAACCTGGAATTATCATTTAGTTTCGATTCGTATTTGAAAAAGATGTTTGATACATTATTTCTTGTTGACGAATCTCTTTTCACTGGTGTGATGCGATTAAGTATGTTCGTTCAATAAAAGCTGGTTTGAGTGTTCGTCTTCTATTCCTTGTGTGTTGTAACTATTATTTTGGGGTCGAGTTATCATTTGAGTCGAGATTTTATCATTTTAAAATGAACTATTGTGTTCAGCTTTGTGATTGTATGGATTCCTTAAGGGTGTCACATTACTGTTAGTTTTAGGTCGATAAGTTCTCCTAATATTTGCAAGGTTTACCTGTTGTGGTTAGTTCGTCTGTTAACGTAAAGCTGCTCTTGTTTATTGAAACTTGGAGGTTGAATCATGGGTTTGCTTGATTCTGAACATGATAGTATGAGTATCAAGCAATGCATTTGAGGAGTTATTAGTTTCTGTTTGAATAGGCTCTCATGAGAAGGATTTCAGAGTCCTCTGTTCATTAGTTAATTAGCTTGAATATGCTAAAGTCTGTCTTGTGTGCTTAAAGTGATTTAGTGTTTGAAGCTGTCCTCATCATTTTAATGTTAATGACCAGTTAAGGTTCTAGTATTTGAGGTTATGTTGCTAAGATCATTGAATCAGGCCCTTATCCATTTAAGTTTGGAAACAAATTTCTTGTTAGTTGTTTGGTGTTGACGCGAAGGTATAAGATCTGTGGTTAACATAGTTCAGTTGGTTTTCCTACAACTTGCATGTGATTCTGTGCTCATCACATATGTTTGTGAAGGTATTGAGTGTACGTTATTGCATTTAGTCACATTTCCAATGTCCATATCTTCTGAATTTGGACGGTTGTTAGAATTATTAAGCTATTTAATACTTGCTCAATTTTGCATTATTTAAGAAGCAAATCTACCCAGTTCTTTTTAGTGCAAATTCTATATTTTTGGGGCTTGCGTTGGTTTTATTAGCTGGGCAGTCAACATGTCACGCTATAGTTGTTTGATTTAACAATCGTCTACCAAACCGGGTGCATTCATGTGCGATTTTCACAAAGTGTCATTTGTTTTCCTCTCTTTGAAATGAGTTTATGATGGATGATTTGATATCTTTTCTGTTGGGGTCGTACGTCTGCCCGTCAGTGCCTGAATTGTTCTGCTGTTCTTTGAAAACATATAGCAATTCGTGCTTAGATTCTTTTGCTATCAAGAGTGATCATATATTCTAAGAAGTGAAATAGCTAGCTTATTGTCTTTCGTTTTCCATGAGTTGCGTTATTTGGTTTTGAGAGCTTCTTACACAAGTTGCTAGCAGCCTTTGAGCTAACTTTGTTGTTTGAACTTGAGTCATTGCTAATTGCATACGTTCCATGGCCCGGATTTTCCTAAAGAGTAAGGTATAGAAGAGGTGATTTTTATGTTTGAAAGTGATACTCCCATAAAAGATTGGTCTGCTACTGGGAGGGATTATTTTATGATTTTACTGTTTGCTTTCACCAGTTTACAATGGGCTCAGACTATTCATGTGAGTAGCTATAATAATAACAGGCAATAGAGATTCTCTTTAAGTTGTTAGGAATTTTGAATGGATGCTATATGGTACTATCTTCACATTAGTCCTTTGATGAATTAAGGGGGACCATATTACCCAAACGTATAATTTATGGCCTTCAAAGTTTAGTCTGAGTTTTCCTTTAAAAATTGGAATTGAGGTGTGCGTGCCGAATAAAATCTCAAAATGCATGGCCCTCGCTTAATTAAATTTTTGATCCTTAGAAATCGAGGTGTTCCATTTAGTTGAATTTCCATGGCCCTCACAAACTTGAAGGTGCGTAGTTTCTTTAGACGCGCTATTTTAAAATTACCTTCCTAAACTCAGGTGTGCATTTATGTGACGCAAATCCAAGTCTCAACAATATTAGATAAATTGTGTCGTGGACCCGGGTGCATTTATGTGACGTGGTTCAAGATGTGTTTTAGATGACGTTGAATCTTTCTAAAGAATATTTAAATAAAAGCGTTTATAAAGTTAAAATTGAACCATAAGCTAAAACATGTATTAAATTTAGATAAGAGGCCAATTATAATAGTTGAGCGATCGTGCTAGAACCACGAAATTCGGGAATGCCTAACACCTTTTTCCGGGTTAATAGAATTCCTTGCCCAGATTTCTGTGTTCGCGGACTGCAAAACGGAGTCAATCTTTCCTCGATTCGGTATTGGGACCGGTGACTTGGGATACCATAAATTATTCCAAGTGGTGAGTCTAAATTTAATAAAAATAATTCCGTTTCGATTGTCACTTAAATTGAAAAAACTCCCTTATATACTCCATTTCGGGTGTCTAGGTAAAAAGGATATGTGACAGATCCCAGAAGCTATTGAAGTGAGTGAGGTCATGGCTTATTTTGGATAATCAGCAGGCCAATTTGCCTCCATGAAGGTGTGTATGCATTTGAATTCCTCACATTATTGACAGAGTTGCTTTAACTGTTGAATGGCTATCTGTATGTTCCAAGAGGGACTACCTGTGTTGTAAGCCAGTGTACCAAAAGGGCTGAGTCGAATTCAAGGTGAATTCTGGTGAATCCATTATCAATACACCGGTTGATTCCTAAAGTGGCAGCAGTGGTTTCTGCTAAGTTGTTTGTACCAGTGCCTAGAGGAGAAGCAATTGCATGGATAAAGTGGCCCTGATGATCCCTAACTATGACTCCTGCTCCTATTCTTCTAGGATTAGTAAGATCACTACTATTACTATTAATTTTCACAAAGCCTTCTTAAGGGGTTTTCCACATCACCATGGTAGTGCAGATGGTTTGTTTCGGATTCTCAGCCATTGAGTATAGATCAATCCAATTTGTTGGCCAGGTGAGGTGAAGATAGTATTTCCTTAGCATCATGTGAATGTCAGAGTCAATGGAATATCTAACTCTGAACATTGAAGATTATCTGCCCCCATATTTTGCGTTACACCTATTCTTCCATAAATTCCAGCAAATAATGATGGGGGTTGTATCTCGAAGAAGCTGATGTACTACATTCGTGACTTTATGTAACCACCATTTCATTAGAACCATTTTCAAGGGGAGTTGATCAGTTGTCAGACCAATGATGTGATGAGTGTCTGGCGTGTGTATAAATTAAACTCGTACTCTGTCAAATTATAGTATAGAAAGATGTCGAACCTACAGATATTGGTTTATCTATTCTACAGATATTTCTTATTTTAATTAATATTTGAGAAAATCAGAAAGAGTTGAGTTGTGAATTAACTAACTAAAAATACATGAATAGAGCAATAGAAAATATTTGTTTTTCACAAATATAATAAAAAAGTGTTGGGATCTTGAATTCACTTAATATTTTTATTATATAGTAGATATATTTATCCTTCAACTTCTATTTCTCAGAAGTGTATAAATGCCTCTCACGATTATATTTATATATTATTACTACAGTTGAACAATTAAATGCACTCCTCTCGGTTATACAAATTAATCGTTAAAATGGTGTGCATAAATTTCATTTAGCCCCCATTAGAAAGTTCATGAGTTTCTGCTGGTGTAAGAACACAATAAATTATCTGTACTTCTCACAGTCACAACTAGTAAAAGGGATAATTGACTCAAATTCA
This sequence comes from Nicotiana glauca, assembly GCA_026770625.1. NCBI lineage: Eukaryota > Viridiplantae > Streptophyta > Magnoliopsida > Solanales > Solanaceae > Nicotiana > Nicotiana glauca. The sequence continues at coordinate 28,664 of MU682254.1, forward strand.
TCCCATAGATCATTCAACCTGGAAAAGTACACAGATACACTAGAGATTCCTTGTGTTGAGGAACTTATTTCATTATTCATATGATAGATTTTTGTGGCATTCACATTATCAAATCTATCTTTCATGGATTTCCACACCTTTTGCGCATCTGAAGAGTATATAATTCCTCTTCTAAGTTCTGGTGCTATTGAACGCCTTATCCATGACTGGACTACAGCATTACACCGTTCCCATTGACTTAACCTAAAAATGTCTTTCATATATTATTCCCTAGTACAGGTTCCATTTGTAAAACCTAGTTTATTCTTCATCAATAGTGACATTATAATAGATCTACTTCATTTCGAATAATTTCCTGTTCAAATTAGTAATTATGGAACAAGTGAGTTACCTGGCGTGTCTGAAAAATATAGATATAGCGGATCATTGCAATCGAGTGTTTGTATTTGATTATACAATACTCGCATCAGGAGTATCGATCGCCATTTTAGCAAAAAAGTGATGAATTTTGAAGATTTTACAAGCAGTGAACCATTTCAACAAAAATAAAATGAGAAAAAAACTGGAGAAAATTAGAGATAAATCAGGCCCTAGGTCTGCCATGTGTGAGCTTCTCATAAGGATCAAGAACAAAGATGAAGATGGAAGAAGAAGAAGAAGAGAAGAGATAGAGAGAGGACATGTTCAACTCGTTTTCTTAACTGATAAAATGAAATGTACTGTACACACCTAATACAACAAACTAACCGGCCTTCTTGACTTAACAATCAACTAACTGCATATCTACACCTTCTAGAACAGTACTAGTTAAGTAACTTTAGGTACAACTATACTAAGCTAATAATTTCTGCATGAACCTATAGTCTCATCATCAAATTATGCTTGTATTTTTTAGAATTAATCTAATATTATCTGTTGGCACCCATCTTTAAAAAGATTGAATGATGCACTTATTTGAATATTGGGTTATGTACTTTGACAAATAGAGATCGAGTCCCACGTAATATTTTTTTCTACCTTTTTAGTGGTGCACCTAGATCAAGAAATTCTAGATCCGCCTCTCCTAATGATGGAGAATGGTCACAACAATATTTGTTCATTTTCATCCATATTTCCATCACCATGTCTTTGATATACTCCCTTGCTATGTCCTCCTTAACCTTTGGTTCTATCTTGTAACACAAGATAGATGAAGGCGCATCACCTCTTTCTTGTTCAGCCTATTAATTAAGTTCTTGAAAATGTGAGAATATTACAAATTCGTCAAAAGAAAAAAATCATATGGCAAGATCTCAAATAAATCAATAAGAAGATAAATTATATTGGAAATATAATTACTAAATCTGTATATTATTAAAATCCAAAGAAAACACCACATTAATCCAAGTAGTAGCCTAGAAAAAAGCCACATAGCACAATTAGTTAATAACAAAAAAAATTATCTATTAAAAATTAATAAAAAAATTAACTACCTCAGTTAAATACTCAAAGATAGGTGAGGGTTATTTTTTTTGGCAATCTACTAGACAAGTGCCTAGGTCTAATTTTTCATTAATAAAAGAAAAGAAAATACAACAACTAGAAAAAATACAAATAAGGGGACAATAGCACCGATATTGTTGCCCATATAATAATAAATCGGACTAAAATCTTACCTTACTAATCCTATTGAAGCTTGGTTTAGGTTAGTTAATTTCTTTATTTTATTTTTTAAAATTATTTTTATTTTTCTTTTTTTGAAATAAAAAGTGTATTTACTCATTGAAATTCAAACAATAATATTGAGAAAAATATAATAAAATTAAAATAAAAAATATATTTTCAAGATTAATAAAATATATATCTTCAATTATATTACAAAAAAATTAGCAGACAAAAATATTAAATAATTAATATTGTAATGACTCGACCGGTCGTTCCATGAGTTACAACCTCGTTTCCCCTATTTCTACTTCGTTATGTGTTGTTCAGCTGTATTTCATCGTATCGTGTTGGTTGGTTTGGGTTTGGAGTGGTTCTGGAGTGAAATGAGGCACTTAGTTTCTAATTTAGAAGCTTGAGTTAGAAAAGTCAACCGGTGTTGACTTATGTGTAGAAGGTCTCAGATATGAATTTTGATGGGTCGGATAGCTCCATTAGGTAATTTGGACTTAGGAGCATGTTCGGAATGTAATTTGGAGGCTCGTGGTAGAATTATGCTTGAATCGACGAAATTGGAAATTTAGAGTTTCGAGTCGGCAGTGTAAATATTGATGTCAGGATCGGAATAGAATTCCAAAAATTGGAGTAGCTCTATAGTGTCATTTGTGATGTGTGTGCAAAATTTCAGGTCATTCGGAGGTGATTTGGTATGTTTTGGTGTTGTTTGCGGAACCTGGAAGTTTGAGGTTCTTAGGCTTGAGTTCGAGGGTGTTTTGATATTGTTTTGGGTGTTTCGAAGTGTTGACTGAGTTTGAATGATGATATGTGACTTTTTTAGTATCTTTAGTTGAGGTCCTGAGGGCCTCGGGTGTGATTCGGATGGTTGACGAATTGGTTTTTGAGGTTTGAGAGTTGATGAAATTGATAGTGTGTTTCAGCTGTCACAACCGCACCTGTGGAGTGGGGACCACTGGTACGGGAACGCAGAAGTGGAGGAGCAACTACAGAAGCATACATAGCTGAAAGGGCACGAGTCGCATGTGCGAATAGGGTACCGCACCTGCAAGACTACAGGAGCAAGAAGTTGACCGCAAAGCAGGTTCTAGATTGAAGTGAGAACCGCACCTGTGATGGATTTTATCTAGGTGCAGCATTGCAGATGTGACTAGAGGACCATATGCGGATGTTCTGGGCAGAAGGTATATAAAGGCCCCTTCGCAAATTTCTGCCATTTCTTCACCATTTTTGGATGAGTTTGGAGCTCAGGGCTGTGATTTCAAGAGGGAATCAAGGGTATTCAGTTTGGTAAGCTACTTAAGCTTTATTACTTATGTTTATGACCATTTGTCTATTATTTAATCATGATATTAGTGGAAATTTGGGAAGAAATTTTAGGGGATTAGGGCTTAAAATTGGGGATTTGAGGGACCATTTGAGGTCTGATTTTAATGATTTTGGTATGTATAGACTCGGGAGTGAAAGGAGTTTTTAGTTTAGTGATTTTTGTTGGATTCTGAGACATGGGCTCGGGGGCGGGTTTGAGCCAAATTCGGGATTTTTGGCCTAATTTGATAATTTTTGTGTGTGTTTCATTCCTTTAGCGTATATTGATGATAATATACTGGGTTTTTGTTAGATTCAGAGCATTTGGAGGCCGAAACGAGAGGCAAGAGCATCGCGAGCTAGAGTTTGGCTTGGTTTGAGATAAGTAACATTTCCAAACATGGTTCTGATGGTTCGAAACCCCGAACTATGTATTTTATGATCAATATTGAGGTGATGCAAATGCCAAGTGACGGGTGTGTGGGCGTGCACCGTGAGAATTGTGGCCTGGATCATTCCATGGCACCGCTAATAGCCCGTTTGGCCAAGCTGCAAAAATTAGCTTATTTTGAGAAGTGCTTTTTTTCAAAAGTATTTTTCTCCAAAGTACTTTTGGTGAGAATTAGTTTGAGTTTGGCTAATTAGTTTGAAAAGCACTTCTGAACAACAATTAATGTTTGGCCAAGCTTTAAAAACTGCTTCTCAGTGCATTTTTCAAAAAAGTTTTGGAGAAAAGCTACTTTTTTCTGCTTCTCCAAAACGACTTTTGCTTCTCCTCAAAAGTAATTTTTTTACTTCCAAAAGCTTGGCCAAACACCTCAATTTTTGGCTAAAAGTGCATTTGGCCAATAAAATCGCTTTTGGCCAAACAGGCTATAACTGACGGGTGTGTGGGCGTGCACCATGAGAATTGCGGCCTGGATCATTCCATGGCATCGCTTAGTGACTCTTTCTTGCTGATACCTATGTAATGATTATGTGATTAAGTTAATGAGCTGCAAATCATTCTAATTACCATGTTAAGGCTTCATGCCGATACTTTTAAGACCCGAGAGGTCGTTCTTACTGTCATATCATTAGCTTTATTGATATTCTGTAATTAGTCTTGTTCATGCATATTATATCATGTCTCAGTCTCAGTTATTGTTGTTTGGCGTATCATATTATTATTTCGGGCTAATTTCTTGATATTGTGAGCCCATGTGTATGAGACTGGAGAGTTATGACTGAGTGAGGCTGAGAGCCTAAATTTGAGTGACAGTTATGGGATCGGGCTGCACGCCACAACAGATTATTAATTGTGCCTTCATTGGCTTATTATATCTCTTGGGATGAAAGGAGCCCCTCCGAAGTCTATACATCCCCCAATGAGCGCGGGTGATACTATTGAGGGATAGATTTTCCTAGACATAGATTTGTCCGAAGTACTGATACCTGGAGATGGATTTCTCCTCAGGGTTGGATTACCCTTGTTCCTCAGTATCCTTTGACTTGAGATCAGTGTGTTATATATATATTCCGGGATGGATTTCCCTTGGCTGGATGGCCATATGCGGTATCGAGTGGTTCAGCACTCGAGAGTGGGAGCACACACTGTATTTTCATACATTCCTGGCATTAACATGCAGAGTTTTACTGAGCTTTATACTTCACATTGTGCGGATTAGTACTTTTCTTTGCTGTCAAGTTAAAAATATTGACTTGCCAGCATGTCTACTTTCCTGTACAATTTAAATGTGTTATAATTGTTGAGGTTTAGTTCGTCACTACTATCATTCCTTTGTTTGGACTTGTTACTTATAGAGTTGGTGTAATCACGTTACCCCTGCACCTTGTGTGCAGATCCAGGTATATCAGGCCACGGTAGCAGCTGTTGACTATTCCAGACGCGGATTTCACTAGAGTTACCGAGGTGGCTGCCTGACGTTCGCAGTCCTGCCTTCCATCTTCTTTATCTTCCTTCTAGTATATTTTGGATATTTCAGACTTTAGTTGTGTTTCAGAACAAATGTGGAATTGCTCATGACTTAGTGACACTCGAGGTCGGGCTTTTATTTTCCGTTTTTATTTTGGTTTTGACTTTACATCTTTTATGGAAATTCAATGAAAATGGTATTATTTAAGCTTTAAATGAAATGTTGAACTATTTTGGAAATGTGTTGGTTGGCCTAGTTTCAATATAGGCACCATCACGATCGGGTCGTTTTTGGGGTCATGCAAGTTGGTAATAGAGCCTAGGTTACATAGGTCTCACGATTCATTAGCGGGTTTAGTAGAGTCTTGCAGATCGGTATAGAAACATCTGTACTTATCTTCAAGAGGCTGTAGAACCTTTATAAAAACTTCACATTCATGAATTCTTTTCATGTGAATCGGTTGATTCTAGTACTAAACTTCTGTTATTCTATTCTCTCATAGATGGTGAGGACACGTTCTACTGGTCAGGACGAACGGCCACCAATACCACTAGTTAGGGCCACTAGAGGCCGAGATCGCGGTCGAGGCCCTGGTAGGGGTAGGGGTGTAGCCTGCATAGCAGCTAGGGCAGTACCTATAGATTCACTAGCCGCCCCAGTTCATGATCAACTCCTAGTTGTGGATGTTATAGCAGGATCAGCTCAGGTACCGGCTGCATGTTATCCCAGGTCTTCAGGAGACCATCGCTTAGATTTTGACCATGTGCACTAGCCTTGCTCAGTCGGTCGTTGTTTCTACTACAATAGCTATTTCTCAAGCCGGGGGAAGCACTCAAACTCCGGCCGCTCGTACGACTATAGACACCAAAGGTACCACCAGCCCAGCCGGTTTCACCTGCTCAGGATTTTTTGGTACCAGTCATGCTTGATAACGAGAATCATCGATTGGAGAGATTTGGTAGACTTCAGCCTCCGACTTTTAGTGGTGCAGAGGGTGAGGATGCCCAGTGTTTCTTGGATAAGTGTTAGAGGATGCTATGTATATCGGGTATTCTGAAGACCAGTGAGGTCTCATTTACTACTTTTTAGTTTTCTAGAGCTGCCTTCACTTGGTGGGAGGCTTATGACAGGCGTATGACTGTTGGTGCAGCTCCCCTTACCTGGTATTAGTTCTCCATTCTTTTACTAGAGACGTATGTACCACATTCCCACAGAGAATAGATGCATAGGCAGTTTGAGCAGTTACGTCAAGAGGATATGACCATAATGCAGTATAAGATGAGATTCTCCAAGTTCGCCCGTCATACTATCTGGCTAGTTCCCACGGATAGGGAGAGGATTAGGAGGTTCGTTGTCGGCCTCACTTTTTAACTACGGATTTTTCTGACCAGAGAGAGGGTATCTGGTGCTTCCTTTGAGGAGGTAGTTGACATTGCCAAAGAGATTGAGTCAGTTCACCACCAGGAGCAATTTGAGAGGGAGGCCAAGAGGCCTCAAGGATCTGGTAGTTTTGGTGGTGTTCCTTCTGGAGGTAAGTTTCAGCACGACAGAGGCCGTCCATTCAGACATACTTAGTCAGCTCGTTTGGGTCACCGTAGTGGATCATCTGGCCATGGTTCTCACAGTTCGCATCTGGGTCACTTATCTCTCAGCCCTTCCAATCAGAATTCGACTAATGCACCATCTGTTCAGGGCTCATCTATGCTTGGCTCTTTTAGTGGGTATCCCAGGGCTCGGGGCTCCCTTCAGTCCCCATTGCTAGTGGCCAACAGAGGGTGCTTCGAGTGTGGAGATTTGGGTCATATCAAGAGATTTTGTCCCTTTCTTACAGGAGTTCATCCCTGTAGAGGAGTCAGCCTTCGGCTTCAGCTCCAGTTACTTCCTCACCCGCTTAGCCAGCTCGGGGTGGAGGTCAGTCAGCTAGGGGTCACCTTAGAGGGTGAGGCCAGTCAGGTGGTGGTCAGGACCATTTTTATGTATTCCCAGCCATACTAGATGCTATCACTTCAAATATTGTGATTACAGGTATTGTCTTAGTCTGCCACAGAGATGCCTCTGTATTATTTGACCCTGGTTCCACTCTTTCATATGTGTCATCATATTTTGCTCATTATTTGGATACGCCCTATGAGCCTCTTGTTTCATCTGTTCGTGTATCTACTCCGATGGGCGATACTATTGTTGTTGATCGTGTATATCGGTCTTGTGTGGTGACTATTGGGGGTTTGAATACCAGAATGGACCTTATGTTGCTTTGTATGGTGGGTTTTGATGTGATATTAGGCATGGATTGGTTATCTCCATGTCATGCTATTTTTGACTACCATGCTAAGACAGTGACATTGGCCATGCCGGGTGTGCCACGGATTGAGTGGAGAGGTTCGACGAATTATGTTCCCAGTAGGGTGATGTCATTTTTGAAGGCCTAACGGATGGTTAAGAAGGGTTGTCTTTCTTACTTGGCTTTTGTGAGGGATATGAGTGTAGAGACTCCTAGTATCGATTCAGTTCCAATAGTGAGGGACTTTCCGGATGTGTTTCCTGCAGACCTGCCGGGCATGCCACCGAAAAGGCATATTGACTTTGGTATTGATTTGGTGCTAGGAACTCAACCAGTTTCTATTCCACCACATCATATGGCACCGGTGAATTTGAAGAATTTGAAGGAGAAGCTTCAGGAACTCCTTGATAAGGGGTTTATTCAGCCTAGTGTGCCACCGTGGGGTGCGCATGTTCTATTCGTGAAGAAGAAGGATTGGACTATGAGGATATGCATTGATTACAGGCAGTTGAACAAAGTCACAATCAATAACAAGTATCTTTTGCCTAGTATTGATGATTTATTCGACTAGCTTCAGTGAGCGAGAGTGTTCTCCAAGATTGACCTCGGGTCTGTGTATCACCAGTTGAAGATCAGGGACTCGAATATTCTTAAGACATCTTTCAGGACCCGATATGGTCATTATGAGTTCCTTGTGATGTCTTTTGGGCTGACTAATGCCCCAAAAACGTTCATGCATTTGAGGAACAACACGTTTCAGCCTTATCTGACTTGTTTGTTATTGTATTGATTAATGATATTCTGGTGTACTCATGTAGTTAGGAGGAGCACACCGAGCACTTGAGAGTTGTATTGCAGCGGTTGAGCAAGGAGAAACTTTGTGCAATGTTTTCCAAATGTGAGTTTTGGCTCAATTCAGTGGCATTCTTAGGGCACGTAGTGTCCAGTGAGGATATTCAGGTTGATCCAAAGAAGATAGAGGCGGTTCAGACTTGGACCAGAGCGTCCTCAGCCATAGAGATTTGTAGCTGATGTCCCGGGGGCCTCGGGGTGATTCCGGTTGATCAACGAATCATTTTTGGACTTGTGTGAGAGTTGCAGAGAATTCCTTCTTCGCGTTCGCGTAGTATGTGTCGCGAACGCGTAGAGTTAAGTTTGGAGGTCAGGAAAATGTTCATCACGTTTGCGTTGGGTCCACGCATTCGCGTAGGTTAAGGCATTGGTGCTTCACGTTCGCGGTGCTGGGCACGCATTTGCGTAGAAGAAGGTAGAGGGCCAGCCTGGGTGTTCAACGCGTTCGCGTTTAGAAGGCTTCGTTCGCGTGGGTTCAGGGGCCAGGCCTTCGCATTCGCGGGAGATTGGACGCATTCGTGAAGGGCAATTTTTTTAGAGGAAAAATTTATGCATCGTGAACGCGAGAGTGGTCTCGCGTTCTCATACAAGAAAAAGCTGGAGACAGAAGGGTTTATTAAGGACATTTCATCCGCGACCCATTTATCATTTCCTCCATTTTTGAACCAACTCAAGAGCTTTTTGGTAGAAATTGAAGAGGGTTTTGATGGGAATCGATTGGAGGTAAGTCTCGTGACCTAGAAATGCTATTTTATTGAAGAATCAACCTTTAATTCTTGGAAAATTGGGTGAAAAATTGAAGAACTAGGGCTTAGGTTTTTGAAATGAAAATTTGGGATTTGAGGGAGCATTTGAACTCCGATTTTGGTAAATTTAATATGTACGGACTCGTGGCGAGACGAGGAATCCGGCGATGTGAATTTTGTAATTTTTTGAGAAGTGGGCCCGGGGCTCGGGTTTTGCCAACTTCGTGATTTTTGGTGTTTTTCAAATTCTTTCGATTGGGTTATGTTCCATTAGCCTATTATAACGTATTCCTTGTGGTTTTGATCAGATTCGGCACACGAGGAGGTTGATTCGAGAGGAAAAGGCATAGCGGACTAGTCTTGTGGCCGGTTTGAGGTGAGTAATAGATGTAGTTGATGACCTGAGGGTTTAAAACCCCGGTATATCACACTGTGACGCTATATTGATGCGAGACACGTACTTTATGGCGAGTGTGGGTCGTTTGTGATTGGGGACTATGGCTTAGTCCATCCCGAGAGATGTTTATACTGTGTTTGGACTAACAATTGATTGGTAAACATCCTACTTGGACTGTTATGAGTATATTTGGGATGTGAGCCGATTATTTGAATCCCTTAGGGACTATTATCACTTGCCATGTTAAATGATATCAGTCTTGAGTTAAACAATATTTCGAAATGATTAGTAAATTTCTAATAGTTTTAAAAACTTAATCTATTTTTCCTAATAATTGGAACTGAGGATGATAAACTTGACTTTGCCCGTGTGGCTTGCATGCATATTCTGGACTGATTGTGGATCGGGTTGCACGCCGCAGCGATGATACGATGATATTGCGATTGGGCTGTAGGAGCCCCTCCGGAGTCTGAACCCCCACAGTGAGCGCGAGGTATCCAAATGGATCGGGCTACGCGCCGCAACAGTCATGTGCATTACATTGCATTCATACATTGATATTGCCTGCCATTGCCTGGTTGCTGTTTACCAATAATTGTACTAACTATTGTCCGTAGCTTTACATTGTGGTATTTTGTGTTTCCTCATTCTCAAAAATTATATATGCTTATTACTCACTGAGTTGGAAGTACTCACTTTACTCCCTGCACCATGTGTACAGATTCAGGTGTTCCGGGAGCATAGTTGAGCAGTTGGCTGTCCTTTCAGAGTCACTTCGGAGTTGTCGAGGTAGCTGCCTGGCGTCCGCAGGACTCGGCTTCTCCCCCTTATCCATTTATATTTCTGCATCCTAGACTCATGTATTTTGAGGATTTGTTACTCTCTTGTATTTAGAGGCTCTAGACTCGTGACCCCATGTCTCTGGGAGTTATATTGGTATTACTATGGCTTTCCGTATTGTTCCTATCTAATATCAAATTATAAATCTTGCTATCTGTTATAAATACCCAATTAATTGGTAATGAGTTTTCATACTCGGGTTGAGGGTGTTACAATGGTCAGGCTTGCCTAGAAATTATGTTGGGCGCTATCACAATCGAGATTAGGGTCATGACAAGTTGGTATCAGAGCCTAGGTTACTAGGCCTCATGAGTCAGGAGCCGATTTAGTAGAGTCTCGAAGATCGGTACAAAGATGTCTGTATTTATCCTCGAGAGGCTGTAGAACCTTTAGGAAACACTTCATATTCTTGAAATTCTTGTCGTGCGACTTTGTTGATCCGAGAACTAAACTTTTGTATTCTATTCTCTCGCAGATGGCGAGAACCCGTGATACCGGACGTGGCGGACGACCACCATTACCACCCACTAGAGGCCGTGGGCGCGGCCGTGGTCGTGGTCGAGGCAGAGCAGCAGGGGCAGCAACTGTTTACCCACCAGTTGCCCCTATTCAGGACCAGCCTCCAGCTGTAGATGCTCCAGCAGCACCCGTTCAGGCACCGATAGTGCCCATTGTGATTCCTGGCCTTCAGGAGGCATTAGCTCAGATCCTATCCGTCTGCACTGGCATGGATCAGGTAGTCTCAGCCACTATTGCCGCAACTACCTCACAGACCGGGGGTGGTCATCAGACCCCTGCAGCTCGCACACCCGAGTAGATTGTTTAGGGATTGCAGACACCAGGAGCAGCCCCAGCTCAGCCAGTTGCACCGGTTGCTCCAGTTGTGCCAGTTGCACCAGCTCCAGATTATGTGGTTCCAGTTATGCCAGACGACGAGCAACGTCGACTAGAGAGGTTGGGTAGACTCCAGCCTCCGACGTTCAGTGGTACTGAGGGTGAGGATGCCCAGGGATTTTAGACACGCGTCAGCGTATGCTTCGCACTGTAGGGATTTTGGAGTCGAGTGGAGTGGATTTTACTACCTTCCAGTTCTCAGGGGCTGCATTTACATGGTGGGAGGAGTTTGAGAGGCGTCGGCCTATTGGAGCAGCGCATCTTACTTGGCAGCAGTTCTCCACTCTCTTTCTGGAGAAGTATGTGCCGCAGTCTCGCAGGGAGGAGCTGCATCGCCAGTTTGAGTGGTTGATTCAGGGGGACATGACTGTGACCCAGTATGAGTTAAGGTTTGCGCAGTTAGCTCGGCATGCTACTTGGATGATCCCGACAGATCGGGAGAGGATTAGGAGGTTCGTGGATGGCCTCAACTATCCACTTCGCATTTTGATGACTAGAGAGAGGGTTGTAGCGCTTCGTTTGAGGAGGTAGTTGACATGGCTCGACAAATTGAGACAGATCGCCGTCGGGAGCATGAGGAGAGGGAGGCCAAAAGGCCTCGAGGTTCAAGTAGCTTCAGTGGTGCTCCGTCTAGGGGCCAGTTCCAGCGTGGCGGAGGTCGTTCCTTCAGGCCTCCTCAGTCAGGTCGCCCAGAGTACAGTTGGACTTCTTCAGGCCGTGGTCGTCAGGGATTTCAGCAGGACCAGTCTTCACTTAGTGCCCTTCCAGCTCAGAGTTCTACTCCTGCCTCTTCAGCCCAGGGTTCATCTGCAACGAGGGGTTCCCTTCAGTCCCCTTCTCCAGCACTGGGTAGTTGCTACGAGTGCGGTGAGTTTGGCCACATGAGGAGGCAGTGTCCTCGGCTTCGCGGTGGTTGGTCTCAGAAGAGGGATCATCCCTTCTCTTCTACCCCATCCACTTCAGCACCCTCGCAGTCAAGTAGGGGTGGGGGCTAGACAGCTAGGGGCCGCCCTAGGGGTGGAGACCGATCTGGTGGTGGTCAGGCTCGATTCTATGCTCTCCCAGTCAGGAGGGATGCCATTGCGTCAGATGCTGTTATCATAGGTATTATCTCAGTCTGCCATAGGGATGCTTCTGTTTTATTTGATCCCGAATCTACATACTCTTATGTGTCTTCATATTTTGCCCATCACCTGGGTACGACCCGTGGTTATCTTTCCTTGCTGTGCATGTATCTACCCCGGTGGGTGATACTATTATTGTGGATCATCTATATCGATCTTGTCTGGTGACTATTGGGGGTCTGGAGACCCGAGTTGACTTGTTGTTGTTGGGCATGGTAGATTTTGATGTGATTCTAGGTATGGATTGGCTATCACTGTACCATGCTATTCTGGACTGTTATGCCAAGACAGTTACGTTGGCTATTCCGGGTGTTCCGAGGATTGAGTGGCGAGGTATGACCGATTATGTTCCCAGCAGGGTGATCTCTTTTTTAAAGGCCCAGCGGATGGTTGGGAAAGGTTGTTTATCGTATTTGGTTTTTGTGAGAGATGTCGGAGCTGAGACTCCTAATCTTGATTCTGTGCCCGTTGTGAGAGATTTCTCAGATGTGTTTTCAGCAGACCTGCCGGGCATGCCGCCGGACAGGGACATTGATTTCGGTATTGATCTGGTGCCGGGCACTCAGCCCATCTCTATTCCTCCCTATCGTATGGAACCAGCTGAGTTAAAGGAATTGAAGGAGCAACTTCAGGAACTCCTAGATAAGGGGTTCATTTGTTCGAGTATGTCACCGTAGGGTGCACCGGTCCTATTTGTGAAGAAGAGCTGTGGCACAATGAGAATGTGCATTGACTACAGGCAGTTGAACAAAGTGACTGTGAAGAACAAGTATCCACTACCGCGCATTGATGATTTGTTTGACCAGCTCCAGGGGGCAAGGGTATTCTCGAAGATTGATCTCCGTTCAGGCTATCGCCAGCTAAAGATTAGGGATTCTGATACTATGAAGACAACTTTCAGGACGAGATATAGGCATTATGAGTTTCTAGTTATGTCTTTTGGGCTAACTAATGCTCCAGCCGCGTTCATGCATTTGATGAATAGCGTGTTTCGGCCGTATCTGGATTCATTTGTTATCATTTTTGTTGATGATATCCTAGTGTACTCGCGTAGCCAGGAGGAGCATGCTCATCATTTGAGAGTGGTATTACAGAGATTGAGGGAGGAGAAACTTTATGCAAAGTTCTCCAAATGTGAGTTCTGGCTTGGGTCTGTGGCTTTTCTGGGACACGTGGTGTCTAGTAATGGTATTCAGGTTGACCCAAAGAAGATAGAGGTGATGCAGAGTTGGCCTAGACCGTCCTCAGCCACGGAAATTCGGAGTTTCCTCGGTTTGGCAGGGTATTATCGCCGGTTTGTCCAGGGTTTTTTATCTATTGCTTCGTCCTTGACCAAGTTGACGCAAAAAGGTGCACTGTTTGTATGGACGGACGAGTGCGAGGAGAGCTTTCAGAAGCTCAAGACAACTTTGACCACAGCTCCAATGTTAGTTCTTCCATCAGCTTCAGGTTCTTACACCGTGTATTGTGATGCTTCGAGAGTTGGGATCGAATGTGTGTTGATGCAGGAGGGTATAGTCATTGCATATGATTCTCCTCAGTTGAAGCCTCATGAGAAGAACTACCCCATACATGATTTGGAGTTGGCTGCTATAGTTCATGCTTAGAAGATTTGGAGGCACTACCTATATGGCATATCTTGTGAGGTATATACTGATTATCGCAGCCTTCAGCATTTGTTCAAACAGAAGGATCTTAATTTGATGCAGTGGAGGTGGCTTGAGTTACTCAAGGACTATGACATTACCATTTTGTATCATCCGGGGAAGGCCAATGTAGTGGCCGATGCTTTGAGTCGGAAGGCGGTGAGTAGGGGTGTACAAGCCAAACCATCAAGCCAAACCGAACAGACGAACCAAGTCAAACCGAAGAAAAAAACCGACTTGTGGTTTGGTTTGGTTGGTTTGGCGTTGGAAAATAAAAAACCGATCGCTCTTGGTTTGGTTTGGCATTAACAAAAAATAAGTCAAACCGAATCTAAACCAAACTGACATTATATATAAATAAATTTTAGAAATTTTATACATAAAAAATAATCATTAAAATCTAATTTGTATGTATTTTCTAAACTATTTTATAGTTTTCAATGTCTTGAGATATTATTTATTTGTGGGCTTGTAAATTCACTATCCACTAAGTAGATTTTATCTACATAACCTAAATATCAAGCCCAAACTAAAATCCAACAAGACAATAAACAATAAAATAGATTATTCCATATCTTACCTATGTTCCAATTCCAAAATCAAAGAAACCCAAATATTTGAAACCATTCCACCACATCACACGAGCTTCCTGCTTGTCATTTTGCTCACATAATAAGTGATTGTTTTAGTGTTGAGGTTTATCAAGTTTACAGTGCTTTGCTTTGTCGTATGTTTGTTGTCATTTTCTATTATGGAAGGTCTTGGAATTATGATTTATACGAATAATTGGTATTCCTCATATATTATTAAGAAAAATAGTAATCATGCGGATAATTGGTGATTATTTGATCTCTTTTTCAACAATAATATAACTAAAAAGGAAAACCAAAAAAAATCGAAAAAAAAAACCGAAAAAACCGACTAAAACCGAAACCGAAAAAACCGAATTTATGTTGGTTTGATTTGATTATGAATTTAGTAAACCGACATAATTGGTTTGATTTTGGTTTAATAAAAAACTGAACCAAACCGCCTCATGTACACCCCTAGCGGTGAGTATGGGTAGTTTGGCATACATTCCAGTTGGGGAGAGGCCCTTTGTAGTTGATGTCCAGGCTTTGGCCAATCGGATGGTGAGGCTAGATATTTCGGAGCCTATTCGGGTGTTGGCTTGTGTGGTATCTTGGTCGTCCTTGTATGACCGCATTAGAGAGCAACAATATGATGACCCACATTTGCTTGTCCTTAAGGTCAGGGTTCAGCATGATGATGCCAGGGATGTGACTATTGATAGTGATGGCGTGTTGAAGATGCAGGGCCAGATTTGCGTGCCCAATGTGGATGGGCTTCGGGAGTTGATATTGGAAGAGGCCCACAACTCGCGGTATTCTATTCATCCAGGTGCCGCAAAGATGTATCAGGATTGAGACAGCATTACTGGTGTAGGAGAATAAAGAAGGATATTGTGAGTTATGTAGCTCGATGTCTCAACTATCAGCAGGTCAAGTATGAGCATCAGAGGCCTGGTGGTGTACTCCAGCGCATGGAGATTCCCGAGTGGAAGTGGGAGAGGATTACTATGGATTTTATGAGTGGTCTCCCTCGGACAGCGAGGAAGTTTGATTCGATTTGGGTGATTGTGGATCGGCTGACCAAGTCCGCGCTCTTCATCCCGGTGTGTACTACCTATTCTTCGGAGCGGTTAGCAGAGATTTTCATCTGGGAGATTGTACGGTTGCATGGGGTCCCAGTTTCCATTATATCACATAGGGGTACTTAGTTTACTTCCCAGTTTTGGAGGACTTTTCAGCGGGAGTTGGGCACTCAGGTATTGTTGAGCAAAACGTTTCATCCTCAGACGGACGGGCAGTCCGAGCGTACTATTCAGATATTGGAGGACATGTTGCGTGCCTGTGTTATTGATTTTGGAGGTTCTTGGGCTGAGTTCTTACCGCTTGCAGAGTTTGCCTACAACAACAGCTATCAATCCAACATTCAGATGGCCCCATATAAGGCCTTATTTGGGAGACAGTGTAGATCTCCGGTTGGTTGGTTTGAGCCCGGCGAGGCTAGGTTATTGGGGACAAAGTTGGTCCAGGATTCCTTAGACAAGGTAAAAGTGATCTAGGAGAGACTTCGTACAGCTCAGTCGCGTCAGAAGAGTTATGCGGACAGGAAGGTTCGAGATGTATCTTATATGGTGGGCGAGAAGGTCTTGTTGAAAGTTTCGCCTATGAAGGGCGTTATGAGATTTGGAAAGAAAGGGAAGCCGAGTCCACAGTTCATTGATCCTTTTGAGATACTCAGGAGGATTGGGGAGGTGGCCTATATGCTGGCTTTGCCATCCAGTTTATCAGGGGTTCATCCGGCATTTCATGTTTCTATGCTCCAGAATTATGTTGGAGACCCGTCTCATGTGTTAGACTTCAGTACGGTTCAGTTAGATGATGACTTGACCTATGATGTGGAGCTAGTGGCTATTTTGGGTCGTTAGGTTTGGAAATTGAGGACAAATGATATAGCCTCGGTGAAGGTTTAGTGGAGAGGTCGGCCCGTAGAGGAGGCTACTTGGGAGACCGAGCAGGAGATGCGAAGCAGATATCCTCACCTATTTGAGGCTTCAGGTATGTTTCTTGACCCGCTTGAGGACGAGCGTTTATTTTAGTTGGGGAGGATGTGACGACCCCACATTTCGTCATGTGAGTTACCGCCCCGTTTCCCCCATATTATGTTTCTCTATGCTTCGCTATCGGTATTTTAGTTGATCGAGTAGGATTGGATTGGTTTTAGATGGAAATGAGACACTTAGTCTCTTAAAGGGAAGCTTATTTTGGAAAATTCAACCGGAAGTTGACTATTTAGTTAGAGAGCTCGGATGTGAATTCTGGTGATTTGGTTAGCTTCGGGGCATGATTTGTGACTTAGGAGCGCGATCAGAATTGAATTTGGAGGTCCGGTGAAGAATTATGATTGAATTGGCGAAGTTAGTATTTTGGCGAATTCCGGTTGATAGCTGAGATTTTGATCCGGGGCTCGTAACGGGATTCCCAGAGTTGCAGTAGCTCTGTTAGGTGATTTTGGATGTGCGGGTAAAATTTCAGATCATTTGGAGGTGTTTTGTTCGGGTTTTTGATCGAATATGTTTTTCGGAAGTTTGAAGAAAACTTAGGCTTGAATCCGTGGTGAATTGATGTTTTTTGTATTGTTTGACGTGTTTTTGATGATTGGAACAAGTTCGTATGCTGTTATGGTGTATGTTGGTGTTTTTGGTTGATGTCCCGGGGCCTCGGGGTGATTTCGGTTGATCAAGGGATCATTTTTGGACTTGTGTGAGAGTTGCAGAGAATTCCTTCTTCGCGTTCGCGTTGTATGTGTCATGAACGTGTAGAGTTAAGTTTGGAGGTCAGGAAAATGTTCATCGCGTTTGCGTTGGGTCCATGCATTCGCGTAGGTTGAGGCATTGGTGCTTCACGTTTGCGGTGCTTGGCACGCGTTTGCGTAGAAGAAGGTAGAGGGCCAGCCTGGGTGTTCAACGCGTTCGCGTTCAGAAGGCTGCGTTCGTGTGGGTTCAGGGGCCAGGCCTTCGCGTTCGCGGGAGATCGGACGCATTCGCGAAGGGCAATTTTGTTAGAGGAAAAATTTATGCATCGTGAATGAGAGTGGTCTCGCGTTCGCATAGAAGAAAAAGCTGGAGACAGAAGGGTTTATTAAGAACATTTCATCCGCGACCCATTTATCATTTCCTCCATTTTTGAACCACCTCAAGAGCCTTTTGGTAGAAATTGAAGAGGGTTTTGTCGGGAATCGATTGGAGGTAAGTCTCGTGACCTAGAAACGCTATTTTATTGAAGAATTAACCTTTAATTCTTGGAAAATTGGGTGAAAAATTGAAGAACTAGGGCTTGGGTTTTTGAAATCAAAATTTGGGATTTGAGGGAGCATTTGAACTCCGATTTTGGTGAATTTTATATGTACGGACTCGTGGCAAGGCGAGGAATCCGGCGATATGAATTTTTTAATTTTTTGAGAAGTGGGCCCGAGGCTCGGGTTTTGCTAACTTTGTGATTTTTGGTGTTTTTCGAATTCTTTCGATTGGGTTATGTTCCATTAGACTATTATAACGTATTCCTTGTGGTTTTGATCAGATTTGGTGCGTGAGGAGGTTGATTCGAGTGGAAAAGGCATAACAGACTAGTCTTGTGGCCGGTTTGAGGTGAGTAATAGATGTAGATGATGACCTGAGGGTTTGAAACCCCGGCATATCACACTGTGACACTATATTGAGGCGAGACACGTACTCTATGGCGAGTGCGGGGTCGTTTGTGATTGGGGACTATGGCTAAGTCCGTCCCGAGTGATGTTCATACTGTGCTTGGACTAGCAATTGATTGGTAAACATCCTACTTGGATGGTTATGAGTATATTTGGGCGGTGAGCCGATTATTTGAATCACTTAGGGATTATTATCACTTTCCATGTTAAATGATATCAGTCCTGAGTTAAACACTGTTTTCAAAATGATTAGTAAATTTATAATAGTTTTAAAAACTTAATCTATATTTTCTAATAATTGGAACTGAGGATGATAAACTTGACTTTGCCCGTGTGTCTTGCATGCATATTCTGGACTGAGTGTGGATCGGGCTGCACGCCGCACCGATGATACGATGATATTGCGCTTGGGCTGTAGGAGGCCCTCCGGAGTCTGAACCCCCACAGTGAGCGCGGGTACCCAAATGGATCGGGCTACGCGCCGCCTCTGAATCCTCTCCTCTCTCAACTCTCTCTCAACACCACCTCAAACCCTTGCCTCCACCTCTCATCTAAGCCCTAATCTATGGCTTCTTAGGCTCATCGGAGGCCTATCCTAGCCTTCCATGGCTTCTGTGTGCTCACTTCTAAAGGTCCAACGACCAGATCTTGAAAGGTTCCGACCAAGCCTTTGTTCGATGACTGTTCTCCGGTCGTCTTCAACCCTTTTCCGGCCAGCCATGGCTATTCGAGCTCGATCTTCGACTTATCTGCTAAGATCGATGGTTTCCAAAGCCTATCTCGTCTCTTGGGTTTCTTACAAAACCCTTATCTCTGAGGTTCCTTCGATTTATTTTAGATCTGTTCTGGATCTATGTGTGTGTGAACCTTCTATGCATTTTTCTCAAATATTATTTAACGTTTGCTTTCAGAAACTCTTATTTCCTCAACTAGGGATTCATGTTATTTTATCTCGAACATCTCTTCTCTGAATCTCGACAGGTTTTTACTGTGTTTGTTTGTATTATCTTCTATCTGAATTTGCATGCTGAAAACCCTAATTTTCTTGGGGATTTTGTTTGAGTTTCCTGGTCTGCTTGTTAATGGTTATTTGATTCACCTTATTATTATCTGAGTAGCATGTTAAAAACCCTAATTTTTGGATCTTGTTTCAGTTTCTATGAGTTATTCATCTGATTTAGCATGAGTGAAAACCCTAATTTTGGGGTTTATCCGAGATTCTAAACCTGTTTGACTGCTCATCTCCTCTAAACTCGTTTGATTTTCGAAAACCCTAGTTTCTTTGGGGACTATTCAATTTCTTTGAATTTGTTTGTGCAACTCGCCTGTTGAAATTGCAGTGTGCTTCAATGCTCTTGACTATTTTGGTTCTGAGTTCTTTCCATGCTTTTGATCTTCTTCTCTATTGTTAAATACTGAAACTTGACTATCATGCTTCGAATGTTTTCCTTTTAAGTTACTACTGTATGTTGTTATTTTGCCATAACTTGGCTTCACGTGTTTATCACTTGCGCATGCATTTATATATACTGAGTTGCTTCTGTGATTGATACTCAAACTCGTGATTAATTTTCAAAACTTTTCCTTTGGGAAATTCTGATTTTACTTGCCTGTTAAGGGGTAATTGATTCTTTTCCTTTGATTGGCCTCCCTGAATCTTTCCAAAATTTTTTTTACACCCTGTACTTAGACTTAATTTCCCATTATATTACCTTTTTGCTTCTTTTATGGCAACAACCATTCTATTTACAAGGTTTATTCTCCCTTTCTTTATTTAAAACATGTTAGCATCCGTTTGAATAAAAATTCCCTGATTGAAGGGGAATCATATACTAATTTGATTCTGATTTGTACCCATGACATATTTGTGTTAGACTTATACTTGTTACCTTATTTCTCTACACGTTTTCCGAAACTATAAATACTCTCCTCCCTTCTCTTTGAACACACAAAAACACAGAACACAATCTGAGTTCACAAGTCGCTCTCACTTAAAAAAAACTCTCTCTCTTTTACTTGTGCTACTGTGGAATTTGTTTGCTCTATTTTCTCCTACACTCTTTTGCTTCTTTACTGGTATGCCTCAGTTAGTTTACATGCTCCCACCACAATGTGTTTTATCTCTATTCACTTCTGTCCAATTCTTTAGTTGACATTTGCTGCTAGCATATTGTAACATGTTCCCCTTTTCCTTTGTAATTCAGTATTATGTATCCTGTCAGTTGCTTGTCATGAATTTGATACTTTATGAATCCCAAACCCTCATACCCCTTTATATGAGAGTTATAGTTCAGG
>MU682254.1:49065-62796 GCA_026770625.1 Nicotiana glauca
CCCCTCTCTTGCAAGCCATGCTTTGGGACCCCCTGAGCTCCCTCTGAACTTGGATGCCTGAGAGCTGGCTCTTCCACACTGCACTGTTTCTATTCTAATGGTATCTTGGGTGTAAGCAATGCCGGAAATCCTTAAGATTCCTTGGAACTTTGAAACACCATGGATAAAGAGAAGGCTTTGGAAATCTGGATCTCGGAAGTGGCTCAATCGCATATTATTAAACATTAAGGTTGAATTAGGCTGCTCGCATCTAGCTGTTAGCTTTTGATGTACTTTTAATTTCCAGTTTGATTTATTGGCTGTAATAATTTGTAATAAACTCATGGGGATTTAGTAGAAAAATGGAATGGGGTTTATTTTATGCACAAAGGGTAGATACCATGCCTATAGGGGTTAATTTCCGATTCTTCTGTAAATACACATGTAGAGATCATGTCTATAGGCTCTTGAATTTCTGCATATACAAATGTCATTAGGAAAACCGTTTGTGGGTTTAATAATAAGGTTGCATATAGACATCATGTGTATATGACTTCTGTTAATGTCTGAAAAGGTATTAAAATCAGTAAATGTATAAAAAGCATGCCTATAGAAAATCTCGATTTTTAACAGCCTCATTCATTTTAAAACAGTATCAATTGTTGGAACTCATATTTATTTTACTAAAACTGGTAATTTTCTACCTCCTTTCTGAAACTTGCTAAAATTGGTAAACCTTTTTATATAATCAATCTGCACTTTCCTGAAACTCGTAAACCTTTTAACCAGTCTGCATCTTTTCTAAAATAACTGGTAACTCTTTTCTAAAATCAATTTGCATCTTGTCTGAAATTCATTTCTTTATGTCAAACTGGTAACTCTTTCGCAACCTTTTTCATGAAATCAGTAGATCCTCTGCCTAGTTTCTTTTTATTCAACACATAGACAAAAGGTTGGTTAACTAATCATTGGGTCAGTCTCTGACAACTGTATCCGAGTTGCCTATGCAGACTTTCTGTCCAAATATATGTGTTGAATCAGTCCGCTCACTGTTTAACTTTAATTTAAGACCAAATCAGTATTTGTCAAGGCATGCTAAACTATATGCTTATTTGATTTCTGGGGTTTGTTTGAGCCTTATTTGCTTGTTTATTATTCCCTTTATTTGATACTTGTTTTGAACGCCGAGCTAGAATTTTATCCTTTTAACTCCACAAAGGCCTCCATCCCTTTCTTTCCTTTTAGGATTAGAAGTCCTAATACCCCGGGACTGATAGGATTGAGATGGGTATTAGGATGCGATAAGTAAACGATACCGTTCCGCGCTTTAATACCTTAACGGGGTGGGAAGGGTAGACATGGAGATGATGATTACACGATAATACTATGTGTACAATTGGGTACCAGTGTTGTGCGAATGATCCATGTAATGTATAAACCTAGGATTCGCCTCTCCTTTTATTATTTTTTTTCAAAACTTTAAAAGCTGCAGCACTTTCAACTTTGATTTCTCACACGATTTTTGGTTTGCTTGCATTAATTGCTTGACTTCTTCCCTCTACTTGCACATTTCTTTATAACCAAACTACTCCCTTCCTGAATTTCAGCACTCCTTTTAACCCTTTTATGCTTCTTACTTTTTATTTGCAATACCTGTTAGTCTATTCGCATTTGCATTCAAAGTCACAATTGTAGCATGGCCGGGAACCACACTAGTGGATCTTGAGGGGTGCCTAACACCTTCCCCTCGAGATAATTTCAAGCCCTTACCCAAAACACGTGTCTGCATCTTTGATTCTTCTAAAAGTGTCCTAATGCGCTATAATCATTAGGTGGAGACTCTCCAAACTCCAAAAACCCAATTCCCAAACGGGATAAGAGTTATCTTTCCGAATATCGTGAACCCGATTCCGCTTTAGGAAAAAAAAGGGGGCGTCGACAGCATGGCGACTCTGTTGGGGATGTCTTTAGGCTTTTACCATTGCATGCTATATGTGACTTTATTGCTTTCTTGATAGCTTTTATTTAATGCTTTTATTTGAAACTAAATTGTTTCTTTTGTTTCTTTTTCTTTAATTACTTTCATTTACCCTTTTTGCATCAATGTTGTTGTAATTTTTGAGCAATCATTGTAGACTTTATTGTATGAACGTGAAAATACATGCCAACATGTTTCATTCTTGTCAATTGCATCTTTTCAGCATCATATTCCACTCTAGCCAAACAAATACTATAGCAACGCTTATAATGAGTGGTTGCGCGCTTCCAGTACTATCACCCCCTAAATTTGGCAAAGGTATATTTACGGTAAAACCAGTCGATCAGCGGTGCAATCGACGGTTCCGTGCCTTTCCCTTTTGAAACCTTATTCCATTTAAATTGTACATGCATCATGGTCAAACCTAGTTGAGTCAGTTATGTTGTCCTCATAATGACTCATTAAGATAGCCTTGTCCAAAGTCCACCGGGTTTCCTTGAAACCCAAACGGACACCTCCATGTTCTGTGCATTTATTTGGAGAACTTAAGTGCTTGCTACGCTAATTATTGGTTTAAATAGTCGAGTCTGATGGGGGTAAAGGCCTAACACTCTGTTTTACAGAAAATGAGGCACGAGATCCCCAGATTTGGCATGGTAACCAACATTCATCCAAAGCTGCTGAATTGGTGGAAAGACCTCCATTATAGTGATCAGACACTCGTCCGCAAGTACTTAGGGAATCTGCCTTCTCTTCTAGAGATTCTGCCTAACAATAGAATCATAGAGGCTGCGACATTTTTCTGGATAGTGACAAGTCTGTGTTCCGCTTTGGGGACCTTGAAATGACTCCTTTACTTGAAGAAATAGGGGGTTTAGCTGGAATTCCTTGGGAGACTCCGGGTTTGCTTATGCCCGAGAATCGCAAAGGAAGGGGTTTCCTTAAGATGATGGGACTGAAGAAAAACCCAAACTTAACATGTTTAAAATATTCCTACATCCCATTTGACTATCTATACGAGAGGTACGGCCAAAGCAAGTCATACCGCACCTATTCAGATGACTTTGCTATCACCTCATTGTGGCATGTCCATAGAAGGGTCTTTGTCTTCATGTTTTGCTTTTTGGGGATGATCGTGTTCCCTATGAAGAAGGCTAGGATCCACACCAGACTAGCCATGGTAACCAAAACTTTGATGGAAGGGATTGGTGGGCAAACCTTCAGCATAGCGTCCATGCTCGTCGCCGAGATATACCGCGCCTTGAACAAATGTCAACAACAAGGCAGTCATTTTGAGGGTTGTAACTTATTACTTCAGCTTTGGCTCATGGAACACATCCAGAAAAGGGAATACCGACAAGAGATCCTATGCAGAGATTGGGATGATCATATCACCTTCCATCAGCCAAGGCGCTTGAATTATATGCCTAAAATGTTCGCTCAGCCGGAGGATGCCGTAGGATGGGTAGAATTGTTCGAAAATCTGATAGAAGACCAGGTGCAATGGATGTTTGAGTGGTTCCCCATGGATGAATTCATTGTTCGATCCCGAGATGCGCCGTTTCTCATACTGATTGGTTTGAGAGGGACTTATACTTACGTTCCTCTCCGATCCATGAGGCAAGCTGGAAGAAAATAAATCATACCAAGGGTCGATAAAATGAGCCTCAGGGCCGATTTTCAGGACAACGATAGACCTCACAGGTGCCAAGCTCAGCATTTGTGGCATTACAAAATCGTTTTGGGGAAAGAATCCATTGAGCCAGACAGGTACCACGCCGGTTGTGTGCCGCATTATTCGGGTTGGTTGGAAGACAATGGCATGGGTCAGCCGGGATTCGTTCGAGGTCACAAAATTATTGACGAGCATGCTGAAGCACATGTTATGTATAATCAACTGCGCAAGAGAATTCTAGAGTGTAAAAGTGAGCATCGGGAAATACAAGAAGCCCATCAGAAATTGATCGAGGAGTGGAAAGAAATGGCTGTCAGTGCCAACAACCGGCTAGGGTATTTCGAGCGGGGTCTAGTAGAGCTGGAAGGAAAGTTCATCAAGAGGATCGAAGATTGCCAAAACGCTGAAGGAAATGCAGGTGGACATCTGGCCCTAGCCTACTTGCTGCTAGGACTACGCAAGTTGGTAGAGCCCTTCGAGGGAGACAAAGATGCCAAATCTGGGGAAGGTCCTTCTGGGACCAAGTAGTCAGGAGTCCTTTATTTTTCCTTAATGATGTAATAAGGCCAATGGCCACTAGTGACATTAACTTTCTGTCATTTAGCGTCGTTTTGGATTCATATTATTTTTATCAATAAAATGAGGCATTTAGCATTATAAGTTCTCCCAAACTATTTGTCTCTAGGCCTACCTCGGGCACAACGAGGCACCAAAACTAGGACGCAATTTATATTTTTCCACACAACGTGTTTAAATACTACAACAGTTTTTCCTTATGACCCGCACTAACTTGTTACCTTTTTGTTTTTCATTTATTTTTTATTCCCCTCCCCAAAGGTTAGTTCGTGCATTCGAGCACCATCAACATACTCCACAAGATCCAAGGGCCCTCCACCTCCTCCTCCTCCGAGTCCTGTCCGAAACAAGAACAAAGGTAAAATGGGAGATACAAGCGCCAGAAAGGAGATTGAGATTCCTCAGGGTACCGCGGTTGCTAAGGAAACGGCTACGCAATTGGAGCAAAAGCTGTTGAAATTTCGAGAAGAACTAGATCAGGTTCGGAATTTGGCGAACTTGTCATTTTCCCTCACCGCTCCTGATGTCAACACCCAGAATCCCGCACCTCCACAAACTACCCCACAACCATAGATACAACCCACTCATACCCAACACTGCAACATATGCCACACTCCCAACAACACTCCACTACTCATTCCCGAGCCACTGAACTCCACCAATGACCATCTCCACAACACTCCTATTTTTGTGGATATTGTACCCCACTACACCCAATCAATCTCAAATGCACCCGAGTCTGATGACAAAGACTCCCTTATCAGGAACTTAGCGGCAGAACTCAAGAAATTAAGCAGCCGAGTTCAGGGCGTAGAAGGTACCAAAGGTATTGAAGGGTTAAATTATGAAGATCTATGCATCCAGCCATATGTTGAACTTCCAGAGGGGTACAAACCTCCCAAGTTTGAAATGTTTGATAGAACAGGAGATCCCTGAGCCCACCTGAGGACATATTGCGATAAGTTGGTTGGAGTTGGAAGGGATGAAAAGACCCATATGAAGCTCTTCATGAGAAGCCTCAAAGGAGATGCACTATCTTGGTACATCAACCAGGACCCCAAGAAATGGATGAGTTGGGTGGGTATGGCATTGGACTTCATAGATAGATTCCGATTCAATACAGAGAATGCACCGAATGTATTCTATATACAAAATTTGAAGAAGAAACCCACCAAAACATTCTGCGAGTATGCCACTCGTTAGAGGTGAGAAGCTGCAAAGGTCAGGTCGGCCCTAGAAGAAGAGCAAACGAAAAGATTCTTCGTCCGGGCTCAGGATCCCCAATATTACGAGAGGTTGATGCTGATCGAGGGTCAAAAGTTCTCCGATATCATCAAACTTGGAGAAAGAATCGAAGAGGGCATTAAGAATGGTATGTTACGAATCTTGAAGCATTGCAGGCCACCAATAAGGCTTTAAAGACTGGTGGCACGTCCAAAAAGAAGGATGTAAGTGCCGTAATGGTCACATAGAGAGCCAAAATCACCACCAAAATACCACACTTACCCATCACCTCCACTTACATATCATCCCATCCCGAATTACCAAGCACCCGCACCTTCCTATCCACCTCCCGTATACCAATCCTCTCCACCTCTAACATATCAACCCACCTCGCCCAGATACTCTCAACCAACACCTGTTTACCAAGGTTATAATGCTCAACCTTCTCACTACCAATCACCTCCCACCCGTCAAAATTTCCCAAGACCCAGGCCAAATTTTGACCGCAAACCTCCCAGACAATACACAGCCATCGCTGAACCAATTAACCAGCTATATGAAAGAGTTAAAGCTGCTGGTTATGTCACTCCTATCCCAGCCAAAGCTCCATTAAATCCCTCCCAGTGGGTCAACCCCAACAAGACCTTCATTCATCAGGTGTTTGCCTGATAACTTGAGGATTTTTGGGAGAGATTTTTCAGAGAGAATTTTGGAGATTTTCAGAGGGATTTCGGATTTTGGAGAGAATTCTGGGGTAAAAAAAATCGGAGAGGAAAAATTTTTTGGAGGATATTTGAGCTTCTAGTCTCTCTTCTCTGAAAATTTTCTTTCAAAGGTTCAAAGAAGCATATATATTTTTCTAAAAAATTTCTCAATCCGGCTTTTAGTTCCAAAGAGTTGAAAAATGAATTAAATTTCAAGTTTGTCGACTTGATTTTCCACTGTTGTCCTACTGATTTGCTGCTGAACCTCGCTAGGATTTGGAGTCAAAAAGTGTATCGTTGAGTCTATAATTGTTAAAGAAGTTCGAAATTTCAGGTTCAATCTTTTTCTCTTCTGCATCTCTGTTTTAAGGTGTTATTGAGCCATGGGGATTCGTTTCTAGAATGGTTTTTTCTCTGTTCAAATTTCATGTAGGAGTTGAACTTGGAATTATCATTTAGTTTCGATTTGATTCAAAAAAGATGTTTGATACATTGTTTCTTGCTGATGAATCTCTTTTCACTGGTGTGATGCGATTAAGTACGTTCGTTCAATAAAAGCTGGTTTGAGTGTTCGTCTTCTATTCCCTGTGTGCTGTAACTGTTATTTTGGGGTCGAGTTATCATTTGAGTCGAGATTTTATAATTTAAAATGAAATATTATGTTCAGCTTTGTGATTGTATGGATTCCTTAAGGCTGTCACATTACTGTTAGTTTTAGGCCGATGAGTTCTCCTAATATTTTCAAGGTTTACCTATTGTGGTTAGTTGGTCTGTTAACGTAAAACTGCTCTTAATTATTGAAACTTGGAGGTTGAATTATGGTTTTGCTTGATTCTGAACATGATAATATGAGTATGAAGCAATGCATTTGAGGTGTTATTAGTTTCTGTTTGAATAGGCTCTCATGAGAAGGATTTCAGAGTCCTCTGTTCATTAGTTAATTATCTTGAATATGCTAAAATCTTCTTGTGTGCATAGAGTGATTTAGTGTTTGAAGTTGTCCTCATCATTTTAATGTTAATGACCAGTTAAGGTTCTAGTGTTTGAGGTTTTGTTGCTAAGATCATTGAATCAGGCCCTTATCCATTTAAGTTTGGAAACAAATTTCTTGTTAGTTGTTTGGTGTTGACGCGAAGGTATAAGATCTGTGGTTAACATAGTTCAGTTGGTTTTCCTACAACTTGCATGTGATTCTGTGTTCATCACATATGTTTGTGAAGGTATTGAGTGTACGTTATTGCATTTAGTCACATTTCCAATGTCCATATCTTCTGAATTTGGGCAGTTGTTAGAATTATTAGGCTGTTTAATACTTGCTCTATTTTGCATTATTTAAGAAGCAAATCTGCCCAGTTCTTTTTAGTGCAAATTCTGTACTTTTGGGGCTTGCGTTGGTTTTGATTAGCTGGGCAGTCAATATGTCACGCTATGGTTGTTTGATTTAACAATCGTCTACCAAACCGGGTGCATTCATGTGCGATTTTCAGAAAGCGTCGTTTGTTTTCCTCTCTTTGAAATGAGTTTATGATGGACGATTTGATATCTTTTCTGTTAGGGTCGTACATCTGCCCGTCAATGCCTGAATTGTTCTGCTGTTCTTTGAAAACATATAGCAATTCATGCTTAGATTCTTTTGATATCAAGAGTGATCATATATTCTAAGAAGTGAAATAGCTAGCTTATTGTCTTTCGTTTTCCATGAATTGCGTTATTTGGTTTTGAGAGCTTCTTACACAAGTTGCTAGCAGCCTTTGAGCTAACTTTGTTGTATGAACTTGAGTCGCTGCTTATTGCATACGTTCTATGGCCTGGATTTTCCTAAAGAGTAAGGTATAGAAGAGGTGATTTTTATGTTTGAAAGTGATACTCCCATGAAAGATTGGTCTGCTACTGAGAGGGATTCTTTTATGATTTTATTGTTTGCTTTCACCAGTTTACAATGGGCTCAGACTATTCATGTGAGTAGCTATAATAATAACAGGCCAATACACATTCTCTTTAAGTGGTTAGGAATTTTGAATAGATGCTATATGGTACTATCTTCACATTAGTCCTTTGATGAATTGAGGGGGACTATATTAGCCAGACGTATAATTTATGCCCCTCAAAGTTTAGTACGATTTTTCCTTTAAAAATTAGAATTGAGGTGTGTGTGCCGAATAAAATCTCAAAATGCATGGCCCTCGCTTAATTAATTTTTTGATCTTTAGAAATCGAGGTGCGCCATTTAGTTGAATTTCCATGGCCCTCGCAAACTTGAAGGTGCGTAGTTTGTTTAGGCGTGCTATTTTAAAATTACCTTCCTAAACTCGGGTGTGCATTTATGTGACGCAAATCCAAGTCTCAACAATGTTAGATAAATTGTGTCGTGGACCACGGGTGCATTTATGTGACGTTGTTCAAGATGTGTTTTTGATGACGTTGAATCTTTCTAAAGAATATTTAAATAAAAGCGTTTATAAAGTTAAAATTGAACCATAAGCTAAAACATGTATTAAAATTAGATAAGAGGACAATTATAACAGTTGAGCGATCGTGCTAGAACCACGAAATTCGGGAAGGCCTAACACCTTTTTTCGGGTTAATAGAATTCCTTGCCCGGATTTCTGTGTTCGCGGACTGTAAAATGGAGTCAATCTTTCCTCGATTCGGTATTGGTACCGGTGACTTGGGATACCATAAATTATCCCAAGTGATGACTCTGAATTTAATAAAAATAATTCCGTTTCGATTGTCACTTAAATTGAAAAACTCCCTTATATACTCCATTCCGGGTGTCCAGGTAAAAAGGAGATGTGACAGATCCCAGAAGCTATTGAAGTGAGTGAGGTCATGGCTTATTTTGGATAATCAGCAGGCCAATTTGCCTCGGTGAAGGTGTGTATGCATTTGAATTCCTCACATTGTTGACAGAGTTGCTTTAACTATTGAATGTCTATCTGTATGTTCCAAGGGGGACTACCTGTGTTGTTAAGTCAGTGTACCAAAAGGGCTGAGTCAAATTCAAGGTGAATTCTGGTGAATCCATTATCAATACACCGATTGATTCCTAAAGTGGCAGCAGTGGTTTCTGCTAAGTTGTTTGTACCAATGCCTAGAGGAGAAGCAATTGCATGGATAAAGTGGCCCTGATGATCCCTAACTATGACTCCTGTTCCTATTCTTCTGGATTAGTAAGATCAGTACTATCACTATTAATTTTCACAAAGCCTTCTTCAGGTTTTTTCCACATCACCATGGTAGTGCAGATGGTTTGTTTCGGGTTCTCAGCCATTGAGTATAGATCAATCTAATTTTTTGGCCAAGTGAGGTGAGGATAGTATTTCCTTAGCATCATGTGAATGTCAGAGTCAATGGAGTACCTAACTCTGAACATTGAAGATTATCTGCCCCCATATTTTGAGTTACACATATTCTTCCATAAATTCCAGCAAATAATGATGGGGGTAGTATCTCGAAGAAGCAGATGTACTACATTCGTGCCTTTGTGTAACCACCATTTCATTAGAACCATTTTCAAGGGGAGTTGATCAGTTTTTAGACGAGTGATGTGACGAGTGTCTGGCGTGTGTATAAATTAAACTCGTACTCTGTCAAATTATAGTATAGAAAGATGTCGAACCCACAGAGATTGATTTATCTATTCTACAGACGTTTCTTATTTTAATTAATATTTGAGAAAATCAGAAAGAGTTGAGTTGTGAATTAACTAACTAAAAATACATGAACAGAGCAATAGAAAATATTTTGTTTTTCACAAATATAATAAAAAAGTATTGGGATCTTGACTTCACTTAATATTTTTATTATATAGTAGATACATTTATCTTTCAACTTCTATTTCTCAGAAATGTATAAATGCCTCTCAAGATTACATTTATATATTATTACCATAGTGGAACAATTAAATGCACTCCTCTCGGTTATACAAATTAATCGTTAAAATGGTAATATTAAAGAACCAGAAATATATACTTGAACTAAAACATGCTCTTTTTAGTAAGTCCCTTTCGGTTACCCTACTTGTTATAACTGATTACTACACTATTCGCCTCTTTCGATTACAAATAAGTGTAGAATTAATTTAACATATATGAGCTAGATGTCACTAAATATAGGTTAACATCTATCAATACCAAAATTAAGTATTACCTCTTCTGCCTCTTTCGATTACAGAATTAGTAAGAAGTTAATATATGGTACTAAATAGATAGATGTTAACAAATTAAATAACACCAACTATAAAGCAGATAAAATTTAAATAAAAAGCTACAGCTCAAGTATGCGAAATTGCAGAATAATATCTACTATTATATAAAAATATTAAGATCGGTCATTTTCCCAACACAAGAAAAGTTACTCCATATTGGAGCCAATACCGACAACGGAAATAATCTTGCCAATTAAATAAGAAAATAGAAAGAAATATTCAAGAGAATAATTCCCCCTATTTAATTAAAAATAGGAACTAGAGTAATTTTCAATACTACAATTATTCAGAACTAGAAATAAAGCCAATGTAATGGCTAAAAGATGAAACAGAAGCAAAACTAAAGAACAAAGAGAAAGGAAAAACTTTCTACTCAATATTCACTTCTCCAATTTCTTCCCTTTTCTCGATTATGAACGATGCCTCTTTATAGGCAAGCCATGACAAGGTTTTCAATTATCTTCTGGATATGAACTTGTCATGGCTGGTTGTGGTCTTGTTATGCTTGGTTATGAGCTTTTTTAGTTATGGATCGGTTATGGTTTATTGTAGCTGGTTGTAAGTCGGTTATAGTTTGTTGTAGCCGGTTGTCCTTTGTCATGGCAAATCACGTCTTTCTTTAGCACCATATTTTACTCTGCTTTAGCTTGTCCGTTTGTCTAATTTTTCCTCTGTAATCTTCTCGTTTCCGGACCAATAATTCTTTCACCTTTCCTGCATAATTTAGACAAAGTATGGAAGAATATGATAATTTTTTTTTGTGTTTTTTTTTAAAGAAATTATATGTTAAAAATCAAGTAAAATGCACTTATCAAATTCTCCCACACTTGAATATTTGCTCATCCTTGAGCAAATAAAATAACTAAACATATTAGCTAAACAATTTAACCAAAATCATGAGACCTTTCGCCAAAGAAAAAGTAATTAAGACCAATTCACAAGTTCAGACAACTTTTAACCGTACTCATATTCACCTATTGAGAACTGAAATCATAATATTTCTTAATCCCTAGTGTGTCTCACCAAATAAAGAGAGATGCCCATATATCACACAATATATAGAGTAGAACAAAGAAGGGCATAGGTAAAAAATTCACTCTCTCTCAACAAAGAAGTACCTCAAGCTACTGGAAATTGCCATAGGTTTGACTATCATGTGGTTCTCCACTAATGTAGGAGTCTTTGAGTCGAGATCATGTAGGACTTTTGCAAGGTTGTAATGTAGGTTTAGGTATAGGTATGATTCATATGGATAATAGTGACTTAAATTCCCTATGGGTATTACACTTTATTTTATCACTTAAGCACAATTGTCTTCGCTATGATTTAAACAATAACCTCTATTTTGTTTCATCCCTTTCGCATTTTTTTTGACGGAGATGCCGACATTTCTTTGTTGCTATCCTCTCCCTTTTTCTTCTCTTTTTTTTAAGAATTTCATAAGCAACTTTCTTTTTCAGTTCTCATGGCAACATCTCAAAAGATTGACAACCTCAAACAATTATTCTTTCACCAATTACTTTCACAATTACGCCTTACACCTAGATTTTTACATTCAGATCAACTCTTAAAGTACCCAAAAGGGAATTGGGTGAACAAAGAACAAGTCATAACAACTAACAGGCTAAGGGTTAAAGCTTGGTGATCAACAAAATAGGAAATAATTTATTTAGGCTCAACTGGGCTAACTAGGGATATAAGGTAGGTCAATTTAGGTTATGGCTCAATAAAGAAGGCTTACGTTCATTTCTTAACTCAAAGATCTACCTAGAATTTCGCCTCAATCCACATTCAAGGCAAGTTCTAGATTTCCAGATAAGTAGGAGAACTAGACAATATAAGCTAACAACACAATACACTTGGGCTAACGAAAACTATGATTTCAATCACCAAAAAGTAAGATGAGCTTAGAAAAGTGATCATAAAACCCGTGAATGGTACTTAATTGTTGATACCCAATTTTTTTCTAAATATTTTTTATACCTAAAATACTTTCAAAATAACATATATGTGCATATATGAGTACACCCAAGAGTTTTGGTACTTTTCCAAAATTTTAATAATTTTTAAACCGATTTATTGTCTATTTTTAATACCACAGAATTCAGTAATTATTTCCAACACTATCATTTTGGTGAATAACTTATTTTATTCTCATAGTTATACCAAAATACGACAAAGGTAATTTTTGTATATTTTTACAAATTTATTTGGTATTTTAAAAACTAAATTGCATATAATTGCAATTTTAGCCTATTTTAAGAATTAATAGCATTTTATAAATATAAAATTTATTCTAGTTTTTTTTTAATTTAATGATTATATATTATTAATTAATATAGTGCTTTCAATTTGTTTCAGAAAATTATTTTACTATTTTTTAAAATTTAAAAGGGAAAAATTGGCTATTTAAAATGTGGCCTCATTTTATTTCAATTATAGCAAAAATTGGTTCCCTTAATTGACAACTTCAAACCCAATTTCGGACCAGCCCAATTCCATTTAACCCAACGTTTAACCCATTTAAAATTACCCGACCCAAAACCCTTTTAATCCAGGCTGTTGATCAATCTGATCAATGGCCACGATTTCCCCTTTCCTTTTTTATTTTACCAAACTCCCAACCCTAATTCATTTTTCTATCAACCGCCGCTTCTGAATCCTCTCCTCTCTCAACTCTCTCTCAACACCACCTCAAACCCTAGCCGCCGCCTCTTATCTAAGCCCTAATCTATGGCTTCTCAGGCTCATCGGAGGCCTATCCTAGCCTTCCATGGCTTCTGTGTGCTCACTTCTAAAGGTCCAACGACCAGATCATGAAAGGTTCCGACCAAGCCTTTGTTCGATGACTGTTTTCCGGTCGTCTTCAACCCTTTTCCGGCCAGCCATGGCTATTCGAGCTCGATCTTCAACTTCTCTACTCAGATCGATGGTTTCCAAAGCCTATCTATTCTCTTAGGTTTCTTACGAAACCCTAATCTCTGAGGTTCCTTCGATTTATTTTAGATCTATTCTAGATCTATGTGTGTGTGAACCTTCTATGCATTTTTCTCAAATATTCTTTAATGTTTGCTTTCAGAAACTCTTATTTCCTCAACTAGGGTTTCATCTTATTTTATGTCGAACATCTCTTCTCTGAATCTCGACAGGTTTTTACTGTGTTTGTTTGTATTATCTTCTATCTGAATTCGCATGCTAAAAACCCTAATTTTCTTGGGGATTTTGTTTGAGTTTCCTGGTCTGCTTGTTAATGGTTGTTTGATTCACCTTATTTTTATCTGAGTAGCATGTTAAACACCCTAATTTTGTGATCTTTTTTGAGTTTCTATGTGTTATTCATCTGATTTAGCATGAGTGAAAACCCTAATTTTGGGGTTTATCCGAG
>MU682254.1:80529-92591 GCA_026770625.1 Nicotiana glauca
GGCGTGCTAATTATATGTCTATCTGTGGAGGGCTACTTGAGCCTTTTACGTGCCTTTATATGATCCCTTGCATGAAGTCCTATTTGTTTTTTTGTATGTCTCCTAGTGTTTTGACCTTTAAACCTAAGGGTTCAACCTAGTCCTCACCTTATAGGAATAATGGTCCTAAACACCCTCTAGGACTTATAGGACGGAACGGGTAATAGCACGCAATAAACACTCGTGACCAATCCACATGTTTAAATACCTTAACAGGGTGGGAAGGGTAGAATATGGATATGATGACCGGTGCGCTAATATCTCGTACGACCCTATTTTGAGGAGTGATTGCTGGATATTGCATTGATGTGATCCATATTTTGTATAATGCTAGGACCCCCTTTCTTTTCCTTTAATTTGCAGTGTCTTCTTTAATTCTATTCTTCAAATTAATTCCTTTTTTTTTCTAAAAACTGTCTCTTTCTGTCTTCTTTACGCTTTTCAAGACTTGAAACTTATTCATGATTCTTATGTGCAAAGTTTTACTTGTTTTCTCTCACTTCCTTTTAAAGTCACAATTAAAGCATGGCCGGGAACCACACTAGTGGATCTTGAGGGGTGCCTAACACCTTCCCCTCGAGATAATCTCAAGCCCTTACCCGAACTCTGGTTTTCTTTCAAAATCACTTCTTCTCTTTAAAGTGTCTCAATGCACTATAATCATTAAGTGGCGACTATTAAAATTCCATAACCCGATTCCTCAAAAGGGAATAAGAGTTGTTTTGTCCATAAAGTCGTAAACCCGATTTCTTTCTTTTTAAAGAAGTGGGAAAAAATGGAGGCGTCGACAGTGGACTTTGTTTGCTCTATTTTCTTCTGCACTCTTTTTCTTCTTTACTGATATGTCTCAGTTAGTTTACATGCTCCCACCATAATGTGTTGTATTTCTGTTCACTTCTGTCCAATTCTTTAGTTGACATTTGCTGCTAGCATATTTTAACATGTTCCTCATTTCCTTTGTAATTCAGTATTATGTATCCTGTCAGTTGCTTGTCATGAATTTGATACTTTATGAATCCCAAACCCTCATACCCCTTTATATGAGAGTTATAGTTCAGGGCATGACAACACTCTAATATTGTTGTCCATGATTCTGGATTGGATTCTTTGAACCCCAAAACTCAATCAGTTCCCCTTCCCTTTCCCTCATTTATGTGTTTTTGAGCTTTAGACTTGAGTCTGGCAGTGTCCTAATCACTGTCTAAACCCTGGTCTGACCTTCAAAGGTCTGCTCTTGATGTGTTTGACCAAGCAGGTGATCAGGGGTGTGCCAGCCTACTTTGTGGCTAGGTATGTCCACCACCTGTCATGGCTCCCCAATTCCCCTTTCATTTTGCACTTACTCCTAGCTATTAAGTTCTGCCCCTCTCTTACAAGCCATGCTTTGGGACCCTCTAAGCTCCCTCTGAACTTGGATGCCTGAGAGCTGGCTCTTCCACACTGCACTGTTTCTATTCTAATGGTATCTTGGGTGTAAGCAATGCCGGGAATCCCTGAGATTCCTTGGAACTTTGAAACACCCTGGATAAAGAGAAGGCTTTGGAAATCTGGATCCCGGAAGTGGCTCAATCGCATATTATTAAACATTAAGGTTGAATTAGGCTGCTCGGATCTAGCTGTTAGCTTTTGATGTACTTTTAATTTCCAGTTTGATTTATTGGGCTGTAATAATTTGTAATAAACTCATGGGGATTTAGTAGAAAAATGGGATGGGGTTTATTTTATGCACAAAGGGTAGATACCATGCCTATAGGGGTTAATTTCTGATTCTTCCGCAAATACACATATAGAGATCATGTCTATAGGCTCTTGCATTTCTGCATATACAAATGTCATTAGGCAAACCATTTGTGGGTTTAATAATAAGGTTGTATATAGACATCATGTGCATAAGACTTCTGTTAATGTCTGAAAAGGTATTAAAATCAGTAAATGTATAGAAAGCATGCCTATGGGAAATCTCGATTTTTAACAGCCTCATTCGTTTTAAAACATTATCAATTGCTGGAACTCGTATCTATTTTACTAAAACTAGTAATTTTCTATCTCTTTTCTGAAACCTGCTAAAATTGGAAAACCTTTTTCTATAATCAATCTGCACTTTCCTGACACTAGTAAACCTTTTAACCAGTCTGCATCTTTTCTGAAACAACTGGTAACTCTTTTCTAAAATCAATTTGCATCTTGTCTGAAATTCATTTCTTTCTGTCAAACGGGTAACTCTTTCGCACCCTTTTTCCTGAAATCAGTAGATCCTCTGCCTAGTTTCTTTTTATTCAATACATAGACAAAAGGTTGGTTAAATAATCATTGGGTCAGTCTCTGACAACTGTATCTGAGTTGCCTAATGCAGACTTTCTGTCAAAATATATGTGTTGAACCAGTCCGCTCACTATCTAACTTTAATTTAAGACCAAATCAATATTTATCAAGGCATGCAAAACTATATGCTTATTTGATTTCTAGGGTTTGTTTGAGCCTTATTTGCTTGTTTATTCTTCCCTTTACTTGATACTTGTTTTGAATGTCGAGCTAGAATTTTATCATTTAAAACTCCACAAAGGCCTCCATCCCTTTCTTTCCTTTTAGGATTAGAAGTCCTAATACCCCGGGACTGATAGGATTGGGACGGGTATTAGCATGCGATAAGTAAACGATACCGTTCCGCGCTTTAATACCTTAACGGGGTGGGAAGGGTAGACATGGAGATGATGATTACACGATAACACGATGTGTACAATTGGGTACCAGTGTTGTGCGACTGATCCATGTAATGTATAGACCTAGGATTCCCCTCTCCTTTTATTTTTTTTTTCAGAACTTTAAAAGCTGCAGCTCTTTCAACTTCTGTTTTCTCACACGATTTTTGGTTTGCTTGCACTAATTTCTTGACTTCTTCCCTCTACTTGCACATTTCTTTATAACCAAAGTACTCCCTTCGTGAATTTCAGCACTCTTTTTAACCCTTTTATGCTTCTTACTTTGTATTTGCAATACTTGTTAGTCTATTCGCATTTGCATTCAAAGTCACAATTGTAGCATGGCCGGAAACCACACTAGTGGATCTTGAGGGGTGCCTAACACCTTCCCCTCGAGATAATTTCAAGCCCTTACCCAAAACTCTGGTCTGCATCTTTAATTCTTCTAAAAGTGTCCTAATGCACTATAATCATTAGGCGACGACTCTCCAACCTCCAAAAATCCAATTCCCAAATGGGATAAGAGTTGTCTTCTCGAATGTCGTGAACCCGATTCCGCTTTAGGAAAAAAAAATGGGGCGTCGACAGCATGGCGACTCTGCTGGGGATGTCTTTAGGCTTTTACCATTGCATGCTATATGTGACTTTATTGCTTTCTTTATAGCTTTTATTTAATGCTTTTATTTGAAACTAACTTGTTTCTTTTGTTTCTTTTTCTTTAACTACTTTCATTTCCCATTTTTCTATCAATGCTGTTGTAATTTTTGAGCAATCATTGTAGACTTTATTGTATGAACGTGAAAATACATGCCAACTTGTTTCATTCTTGTAAATTGCATTTTTTCAGCATCATATTCCACTCGTGCCAAACAAATACTATAGTAACGCTTATAATGAGTGGTTGCGCGCTTCCAATACTATCACCCCCTAAATTTGGAAAAGGCATATTTGCGGTAAAACCAGTCGATCAGCGACGCAGTCGACGGTTCTGTGCCTTTCCCTCTTGAGTTGTTCGCTCAAGGGTACCCTGTCTGATACCCTAATTGAAACCTTATTCCATTTAAATTGTACATGCATCATGGTCAAACCTAGCCGAGTCAGTTATGTTGTCCACATAATGACTCATTAAGATAGCCTTGTCCAAAGTCCACTGGGTTTCCTTGAAACCCAAAAGGACACCTCCATGTTCTATGCATTTATTTGGAGAACTTAAATGCTTGCTATGCTAATTATTGGTTTAAATAGTCGAGTCTGGTGGGGGTAAGGGCTTAGCACTCTATTTTGCGGAAAATGAGGCACGAGATCCCCAGATTTGGCATGGTAACCAACATTCATCCAAGGCTGCTGAATTGGTGGAAAGAGCTCCATTCTAGTTATCAGACACTCGTCCGCAAGTACTTAGGGAATCTGCCTTCTCTTCTAGAGATTCAGCCTAAAAACAGAATCATAGAGGCTGCGACATTGTTCTGGGACAGTGACAAGTCTGTGTTCCGGTTTGGGGAACTTGAAATGACTCCTTTATTTGAAGAAATAAGGGGTTTAGCTGGAATTCCTTGGGAGACTCCGGGTTTGCTTATGCTCGAGAATCGTAAAGGAAGGGGTTTCCTTAAGATGATGGGACTGAAGAAAAACCCAGACTTAACATGTTTAAAAGATTCCTACATCCCATTTGACTATCTATAAGAGAGGTACGGCCATAGCAAGTCATACCGCACCTATTCAGATGACTTTGCTATCACCTCATTGGGGCACGTCCATAGAAGGGTCTTTGTCTTCATGTTTTGCTTTTTGGGGATGATTGTTTTCCCTATGAAGAAGGCTAGGATCCAAACCAGACTAGCCATGGTAACCAAAACTTTGATGGAAGGGATTGGTGGGCAAACTTTCAGCATAGTGCCCATGATCGTCGCAGAGATATACCGCGCCTTGAACAAATGTCAACAACAAGGAAATCATTTTGAGGGTTGCAAGTTATTACTTCAGCTTTGGCTCATGGAACACCTCCAGAAAGGGGAATACCGACAAGAGATCCTACGTAGAAATTGGGATGATCATATAGCCTTCCATCAACCAAGGCGCATGAATTATATGCCTAAAATGTTCGCTCAGCCGGAGGACGCCAGAGGATGGGTAGAATTGTTCGAAAATCTGAAAGAAGACCAGGTGCAATGGATGTTTGAGTGGTTCCCCACGGATAAATTCATTGTTTGATCCCGAGATGCGTCGTTTCTCATACTGATTGGTTTGAGAGGGACTTATCCTTATGTTCCTCTCCGAGCCATGAGGCAAGCTGGAAGAAAACAAGTCATACCAAGGGTCGATAAAATGAGTCACCTCAGGGCCGATTTTCAGGACGATGATAGCCCTCACTATCACACCTCCTTTTTCACTACACCCCGCAAGGGCATAAAGGAGTTTTTCCACTTAAAGGACAATCGAAACGAGATTCGTTATTTAAAATCAGAGTCGCCACTTGGGAGATTTATGGTGTCCCAAGTCATCGGTTTAAATCCCGAATCGAGGAAAAGAATGACTGTGTATACAATCTGCGATCCAGAAATCCGGGTAAGGAATTTTGTTAATACGGGAGAAGGTGTTAGGCATTGCCGAGTTCCGTGGTTCGAGCACGGTCTCTTTGATCCTACTTGGCTTATTAAATATTAAGAGTGTTTGGGCCGAAGTTACGCGAACGCATTCTCCGATTTTGTTTTTAGAAACGTAGTTGTGTTACACGAACGTATACGCAACCACACTTGGTATTTTAAATGGCCCTAAAGGATATTCTACAAAATATTTAGTTATTAGTATTTTTTATATCTAGCCTATGAAATTAATAGAAGGCCATATGAGATTTGAATTAACTTATGTAAACTAACCATAAAAAAAACTTGTAACCTATTTTATTATTAAGAAAGGATGGCCGAAGTTGCGCGAACGCGTACTCCCAAATTGATTTTAGGATTATGTTCATGTTACGCGAACGTATACGCAATCACAATCGCATTTTAAACGGCCATAAAGGCTTGCTACGAATATTTGTTGTTTGTTGTATCTAAGTTATGAAATCAAACAGGGCCGTGCCATTAAGGAAATTGGGCTTGAGGAAAAGCCCAAAACTAGACTGCCTCGCTGAGACATCAGACGCCATTGGGCCAGAGGTAAAGACCCAGCTATGGGACTCACGGAAATCATTTGAAACAAATTAGTTCTTCATGAGAATCCCTGAGGCCAAACAAGTACTAATTGTTTTTTTTATATATAATCTTAAACAGATATGAAACGCATTTTTGATACCAAATCACATTCTATAACAGAGATTCCATACATGACATTATGAAGCTTATCCACAATTTGTTTCATCATTTAAACTATAATAACATCCATGACCTCTAACCAAATTATCAACGTGACTTCAAAAATGGAATTGACAATGTGGATTTAACAACAGAAATGAAAGACACAGCTCAATATTGAACCCAACCCATTTCCCACATGATTTTAGGAGAATATTATTATTAACATAGGCTTAATGTACCCAAGACATTCAATAGACCAACTCCCTGAAGCTGTTGAGAGTCAGTATGACCAACAGAGGTTATAGTAGAGATATCAAATACTTAAGTCTATAACAACCTTCTAACTTTGACAAAGGGCAAACTAGCAAAATCAACAGGGCCTGAATTTCCATCTAGTTCTAGAACTTGAAAACAACAAGAGATAACAGAGAGAGATCATCCATCCATATCCGATTCTTACATAGTATTTTTGACATTACTAGAACAGTACCATTTAAAGCATAGAGCAGTCTGTTCATTCACATATAGCTTTTAACCATATTACAACCCCAGCATTCTGAAATCATACAGTAGATATAAGCGACTAAATCACACTAGTTATTAACATGAACTAGCGCTTGGCCAAACCAGAAATTAAATCAAACAAAATGAAACACTTAATCACATATAATGGTAAGAATTGGTAGCAAATACATCAAAACTTTGAGATGTTTTTTTGAACTTCAATTTGAAACTCCAAAGCCTCATACATGCTAATCAGTGTTTAATACCATGCTAAGTTTAGGTAGTGTACCTGGAGATTATAGAAGGAAAAAAAAATTATTCCTGTAAGCAAACAACAGCAGCAGCACTTAAACACCCCAGAAATGAACCAGTCGACTAGTCTTTAAACTAAAGATGCAATGCAACAGTTCAAATGCTAATTTCAGACTCAATGAATCAACAGACCCCCAATCAAAACTTTAATTCAGCCAAGCTTCAAACCATTTCAGAGGAAGAAACAAAATCAATTTTAAGAGTGAAAATTCTTCAAATTGAGAGCCAAATTTCAATGGAACAGTAGCAGCCTTTTTCTGTATTTTTTTTCTCTTCTCCAACTCCTTTTTTTTTCCTAAGGCAAGAAAGAGTGCCTTTTATAGGCACACACCTAGGGAAACCCCTGTAGATTTTTTTTTATTTTCAATTTTTAGACTATTCAGTCCCTGAAATCTTGGCTTGTTGCCCAAGGTACTACATCTACTTGTTGAATTTTCAGATTGAAACCCCCATCTAGAAGGTCCTAGGGAGTTCCAAAGATTCCCTGCCCCCCAATTTCCAAAATTACCCTCTAACCCCTTGGCATTTACCCTTTAACCAACTGGGTCAAGCTAATTGGGCCGTAGACCCTAAAGCTCTAAATGGGCCCGACAGCGATTGCCCAAACTCCCCAATTTAGTCCCTTAGACAACGAGCCCTGATGCTCAAATGGCCGGGGCTGCCTGGGCCAAACGACAAAAGAAGAAAGAAAGAAGAAAGGCAAAGAAAATTAGGAGGTAAAATGGTTGAGTCAAATAACTCAAATGACCCAGACAAACAAAAATGAAACACTTAACTAATCTAGCCACGAACAGAGACTTAAACGAACAAAAATAAAACAAATAATCTGAACTAACAACTCTGGAAAGCTTAAACAAAGACAAGAATTGCAGGAGACAAAGAAGGAATATAGTTTGAAAGAAATACCTATTGAGACCTGCATACATGAGCAAGAGAGCCTGAAACTT
Source organism: Nicotiana glauca (assembly GCA_026770625.1). NCBI lineage: Eukaryota > Viridiplantae > Streptophyta > Magnoliopsida > Solanales > Solanaceae > Nicotiana > Nicotiana glauca. Next base: position 88,327 of record MU682254.1, read on the forward strand.
CGTCTTCTAGGATTTCCTGGCCAACTGTGATATTAGTCATGTGTTCTTTATAAGAACACATGAACAATATCAAAATGAGCCGCGGAACTTCAAAAGCAGACTCGAGTTGGGGCTTTGGGAATTAGGGTTTGACTTCGACCCGGTATTTGAGGATTTCTGGGGTGATGTGAGGGGATATGATGGGGGATTCGTGATGAGGGAGGGAAGGGGAAGCTATGGTGTGAGTTTGGGGTCGAACAAAGGCGGCGCCGCCACCGAAGAGCCCTAGGGCGGCGCTAGGTTTTGAAGGTTTGAAAGGTTCCAATGGGATTCGGGAAAAAAAAGGTTATGGATTCGGAGAGAGGAGGAAAAGAGGAATATTTTGGTGTAAGTTTGGTGGGAAACGGAGGTTCGCCGCCGCTGTGGGGCAATTTTCGGCGGCGGCCGGTGATTGCAGAAGACAGAGAAACAAGAGATGAGGGTGATGAGGTTAGTCCTAGGTTAAATTTTCGGACGTTATTATGTGAAAAAGGGGAGGCTTTCTTGGCCATTGGATCAGATAAGGATCAATGGTTCAGATTATTTTGACTCCTATTAACTAGAAACGACATTATTTTGTTATTGGGGAAGCTGGACCGGATCTAGGCACGAGTTTGGGCTTGATTGGGGCGGGTTTGAGCGTGGGCTGGTTAAAGTGTTTGGGCTTGGTATTTTAATTGATTTGGTCCAAAATATTTCTTCACTTCTTTTCCTTTTCATTTTTCTTAATTCCAATTTTAAACTAAAAATACTAAATTAATTCTAAAATTAAATTATCCTACCAAATTATATTAAGCTCTAATTAATAACTAACACCGTTAATTAAATACCAATTTAAAGAAAATTCCCAAAATTCAAAGCTACAAATTAAGCAAAGCAAAAATAACTCAATTTTTGTATTTTTGTATTTTTTGTAAAATCCTAATTACTCATTAATTCCAAAAATATCTAAAATTAAACCCTAAATATAATGCATATTTTTTTTTGTATTTATAGGAATTGTATTTTATGTTAATTAAAAATGCGCAGACAAATGCAAGCAATTAACAGGAAATGCCACAAAAATTAACAAAATTAAAAATAATGAAAAGAAATTATTTTTTTGACATTATGGGAGTAATTTATATAGGACAAAAATCACGTGCTCACAGCTGCCCCTGTTTGCTCGGAAACACGAAGAGTTTTCGTGCAAAATCAAGTGAGCGGATACGAGCGATTTTTGCCCGTTTGAATACTCCGTGTGAAGCACTTTTGAAAAGTTTGACCGTACCCTGCTTCTGAGGTTTCCTACATATCATTGGCTAAAAGGGAATCAGGTCAGTGTTGTTCGGGAAGGTCTGGTAGCTGGGACTACCATGAAGCCGTGGTTTCACTGCTGCTGCTGCTATTGCTACTACTTATTGAACCCCCTTATTACACCGTGTCAAAATAAAAAGAAGCTAGACTAAGCTATGATCCATGAATTACAAAAGTCTTATCTATGTCTTCAAACTTAATCTTGTGGTTCTTGTTGCCTTGTCAACTTGTATTCTCCCAACGGAATTCTTTTGTTGTTGCCTTGAATTGTGATCTAAGATGCTTCGCCATTTCTCCGAGTGATGCTTGACTGCTACCACTTGAAACATTTGCCTCTGTTCTCCAGGCGGGCTCCTGATTGCTAAAACTTGAAATAAATGCCTCTGTTCTCCAGGCGGGCTCCTGATTGCTAAAAACTTGAAATAAACGCCTCTGTTCTCCATGCGGGCTCCTGATTTCTAAAACTTGAACTAAATGCCTCTGTTCTCCAGGCGGGCTCCTGATGGCTACAACTTGAAATAAATGCGTCCGTTCTCCAGGCGGGCTCCTGATTGCTAAAACGTGAAATAAATGCCTCTGTTCTCCAGGCGGGGTCCTGATTGCTAAAACTTAAAATAAATGCCTCTGTTCTCCAGGCGAGCTCCTGATTGCTAAAACTCAAAATAAATGCCTCTATTCTCCAGGCGGGCTCCTGATTGCTGAAGTTGAAATGTATTCTCTTATTCTCCAGGTGGGCGCCTGATTTCAACAAAAACAGACAAAATAAAGAAAATTTTCTGCCCCAGTTTGGTGGCTGGGCATACATGTGAGTGCAAAACTAAATCATGTTATCAAATATCAATAAGAACTTGAAATATAAAACTTGAATCATACTCCCTTGTTCTCCAGGTGGGTGCCTGATTGCTGAACTTGAAATGTATTCCCTTGTTCTCCAGGTGGGCTCCTGTTTGTTGAAACTTGAAGTGTATTCCCTTGTTCTCCAGGTGGGCGCCTGATTGCTGAACTTGAAATGTATTCCCTTGTTCTCCAGGTGGGCGCCTGATTGCTGAACTTGAAATGTATTCCCTTGTTCTCCAGGTGGGCGCCTGACTTTAAAAGAATAACAAACAAAGAAAATTTCTTGCCCCAGTTGGTGACTAGGCACGTCATGTTATCAAATATTCAAAGTTTGAAAGCTAAAATTTGAATTGTACTTCCCTTATACTCCAGGTGGGTGCCTGATTGATGAACTTGAAATGTATTCCCTTGTTCTCCAGGTGGGTGCCTGATTGCTGAAACTTGAAGTGTATTCCCTTGTTCTCCAGGTGGGCGCCTGATTGCTGAACATGAAATGTATTCCCTTGTTCTCCGGGTGGGCGCCTGACTTTAACAGAATAACAAACAAAGAAAATTTCTTGCCCCAGTTGGTGACTGGGCACGTCATGTTATCAAATATTCGAAGTTTGAAAGCTAAAATTTGAATTGTACTTCCCTTATTCTCCAGGTGGGTGCCTGGTTGCTGAACTTGAAATGTATTCCCTTGTTCTCCAGGTGGGCACCAGATTGTTGAAACTTGAAGTGTATTCCCTTGTTCTCCAAGTCGGCGCCTGATTGCTGAAACTTGAAATATATTCCCTTGTTCTCCAGGTGGGCGCCTGATTGCTGAAACTTGAAATGTATTCCCTTGTTCTCCGGGCGGGCACCTCATTTCTGAACTTGAAATGTATTCCCTTGTTCTCCAGGTGGGCGCCTGACTTCAACAGAATAACAAACAAAGAAAATTTCTTACCCAGTTGGTGACTGGGTGTAACGACCCGACTGGTCGTTTTGAGTACTAGCGCTCCGTTCAGCAGTCGGAGGCCATGAACAGCTTCATATCAGGTATTATGACTTGTACGCATGGTTGGAATTGAATTTCGAGAGGTCTAGAGTTGAGTTGGGAAGAAAATTCTCATTTCAGAAGCTTAAAGTTGAAAGAATGAGCTAGGATTGGAATTTTGAGTAAACGACCTCGGAATCGGGATCTGAAGGTTCCAGCAGGTTCGTATGATGATTTCGGACTTGGGCGTATGCCCGAATTGGGCTTTGGGATAACCTGGGAGCGTTTTGGCACCTATCGTGGAAGTTGGCATTTTGGAAGAAATTTCATAAGTTTGGCTTGAGGAGCATTTCAGTGTTATCAATGTCCGTTTGGAATTCTGAGACTGTGAGTAGCGCCGTATAGTGATTCTGGAGTTGGGGGCGCAATCGGAAGTGAATTCGGAGGTCCGTAGACCATTTTGAAGCCATTTGGCTAAAGATAGAAAGTTGAAGGTTTTCGAAAAGTTTGACCGGGGGGTTGACTTTTTGATATCGGGGTCGGAATCAAATTCCAGAAGTTGGAGTAGGTCCGTAATGTCAAATATGACTTGTGTGCAAAATTTGAGGTCAATCGGACGTGGTTCGATAGGTTTAAACATCGGAAATAAAAGTTTGAAATTTTAAAGTTCATTAAGCTTGAATTGGGATGTAATTCATGATTTTAGCATTGTTTGGTATGATTTGAAGCCTCGGGCAAGTCCGTAATGTGTTTTTTGATTGGTCGGTATGTTTGGTTGGGGTCCCGGGGGCCTCGGGTGGATTCCGGATGGTTAACGGATCGATTTTTACCTCGTGAGGATGGCTGGTTTGCTGGTATTTATGCAGCAGAGATTTACTCTATGCGATCGCAAGAGAGGGGATGCGATCGCATAGAGCAAAAGTTGAGGGGCTGGAATTTGGCCTATGCGATCGCAATAGGCATGATGCGATCGCGGAAGAGGATTTCAGGGGCCTATGCAATCGCATGGTATGGGTATGCGAACGCATTGAAGGATTTTGGGAGGCAGCATTTTTGCTCTATGCGATCGCGGGGCATTGTTTGCGATCGCATAGAAGGGTCGCCTGGGCAGTGTTGTTTTAAAATCGGATTTTGGCTCATTTCATTTCATTTT
>MU682254.1:98513-132319 GCA_026770625.1 Nicotiana glauca
TTATTGCCTAAGCAATTCGTACTGGGTGAGACGAGATTATCGGACTTAGGATCAGCGCAATCTGATTATATGAAGTATATTAAGGAGCAAAGATCATGATTTGGTTCAGAATGTTGTAATGATTCTTGCCGGAGTATAGACTCAATGATTTGTTGATTCGGCAGTTGGTTAAGAATTTCGGCGTATCTCTTCCGCCGTGTTAGTGTTATAAAGGTTAGAGCAAGACCTATGTAGGTCATGAGGTGTAATGGGAGCATCTGATTCGTTGAATTTGGGCTAAGTTGATAAAAAAAATGTTATTGTGGTCCTATGAGTAAGTTATGCAGTCATGTTGGGTACGGCGTGTGGTGAATGATTTGGCGATCCTATGATGAAAACAAGCCTAACATAGGATTCCGGGTGTTGGAATGGGGCCCTAAGGCTTATTTGCTTGAATAAAAGGGGACATTTTCAGAATTTATCGAGCTTATGTGCTCAGCTAAGTTTTGGTAGCACGGGAAGGTGCGTGAGGTGCTAAACAGTGATTTCGGACAACTCCAGTACAGTTCTTAGCACGTTCGAGGACGAACGTATGTTTAAGTGGGAGAGAATATAACGACCCGACTGGTCGTTTTGAGTACTAGCACTCCGTTAAGCAGTCAGAGGCCATGAACAGCTTCATATCAGGTATTATGACTTGTACACGTGGTTGGAATTGAATTTCGAGAGGTCCAGAGTTGAGTTGGGAAGAAAATTCTCATTTCAGAAGCTTAAAGTTGAAAGAATGAGCTAGGATTGGAATTTTGAGTAAACGACCTCGGAATCGGGATCTGAAGGTTCCAGCAGGTTCGTATGATGATTTCGGACGTGGGAGTATGCCCGAATTGGGCTTTGGGATAACCAGGGAGCGTTTTGGCGCCTATCGTGGAAGTTGGCATTTTGGAAGAAATTTCATAAGTTTGGCTTGAGGAGCATTTCAGTGTTATCGATGTCCGTTTGGAATTCTGAGACTGTGAGTAGCGCTGTATAGTGATTCTGGAGTTGGGGGCGCAATCAGAAGTGAATTCGGAGGTCCGTAGACCATTTTGAAGCCATTTGGCTAAAGATAGAAAGTTGAAGGTTTTCGGAAAGTTTGACCGGGGGGTAGACTTTTTGATATCAGGGTCGGAATCAAATTTCGGAAGTTGGAGTAGGTCCGTAATGTCAAATATGACTTGTGTGCAAAATTTGAGGTCAATCGGACGTAGTTCGATAGGTTTAAACATCAGAAATAAAAGTTTGAAATTTTAAAGTTCATTAAGCTTGAATTGGGATGTAATTCATGATTTTAGCGTTGTTTGGTATGATTTGAAGCCTCGGGCAAGTCCGTAATGTGTTTTGGGATTGGTCGGTATGTTTGGTTGGGGTCCCGGGGGCCTCGGGTGGATTCCGGATGGTTAACGGATCGATTTTCACCTCGTGAGGATGGCTGGTTTGCTGGTATTTGTGCAGCAGAGATTTACTCTATGCGATCGCAAGAGAGGGGATGCGATCGTATAGAGCAAAAGTTGAGGGGCTGGAATTTGGCCTATGCGTTCGCAATAGGCATGATGCGATCGCGGAAGAGGATTTCAGGGGCTTATGCGATCGCATGCTATGGGTATGCGAACGCATTGAAGGATTTTGGGAGGCAACATTTTTGCTCTATGCGATCGCGGGGCATTGTTTGCGATCGCATAGAAGGGTCGCCTGGGCAGTGTTGTTTTAAAATCGGATTTTGGCTCATTTCATTTCATTTTAATCCATGGGAGCGATCTTGGAGCAAACTTTGAGCGTCATTTTCATCATCAAGCATGGGGTAAGTGATTTCTACTGGTTTTGTTTTAAATACAAGTTTATACATGGATTTAAGCATGGAAATTAGAGTAAATATTGAGGTTTTGGTTGAAAACCTAGAAAAATTATAATATTGAATTTTGGCCACGATTTTGAGTATGGAATTAGGATAAAATTATATATTTGAGTCTCTAAGTTTATGGGTAATCTTTATCTTCGAGAAAATTTGGATTTTCGGGCACGTGGGCCCGGGGGCATTTTGGTCATTTCACTAAAAGGAGTTGGGCACTTGTATAATCTGAATGGTTAACAAGTATTTAAGTATATTCTCATTAGTTTATCGTTAATTGGCTAGTTTTGGTGCATCGTGCGTTGGTTCAAACTTTCAGAAGGATGTAGAATGCCGAATTTCGAGTCTTCGGAGCAAGGTGAGTCTCCTTTCTAATTCTGTGAGGGGAAATTTACCCTATAGGTGAGTAAAATGGTTATGTGCTCCTATTTGTGGGGGCTACGCACGCACGAGGTGACGAGAGTCCGTGCGTAGCTACTATTATGCTATAGTCCGGGTAGTTAGGACTCAAAAGCATGTATACGTGGATTTACTGTGAACGCATTGGTAGCTTGAATNGTTCGCGAGAAGGATATGTGTTTAATTATGGAACGGGCCGAACGCCTCGGTGATAATAGATTCATCTATGGTTCATGCCGCTTGACCCTCGGCAGTGCACAATTTACATTCTGTTGGAGTGGGCCGTCGACCTCGGCGTGATTTGCGCATGTTTATTTGTTATTTAAAAACTGCAAACGTTGGATTGGCCCTATGTGGCTTGACATAAACTGATAAGGTAATAAATGATAGACTTTGGAAGCCCTTGATTTATTATTGAAGGTGCTTACCTGTATTCCGGGCTTCACAATTTGGATTTTTATACAAATCCATGATTTTTCTCACATTTATAGAATATTGATAATTGACATTTAGTGAGTGTCGAAATTGGCCATCTCGTCTCTACCCCTTTCGGGATTAGGCGGGATACTCACTGAGTACACGTTGATTACGTACTCATAATACACGTCTGTGCATTTTTGTTGCACAGGTACATGTACATTTCTAGCAACCTATTGGTGTAGCGGCATGGATAACTCTGGGACTAGGTGAGCTGCAAATTTGCGAGGCGACCTGCAGCTAGTGTAGTTCCTTTCTGTACTTTGATTATTTATTTCCTGTCCACTATATTTCGGACAAAGGTTGTATTTTATTTCATTATCAGTAGTCGCTCATGCACTTGTGACACCGGGTTCTGGGATGGTTTTCGAAATGTTTGATTTAATTGTTATTGTTGATTTGAATTGAAGCAAAACCCCTTTATTTGTGGAAAAGGAAGGAAATTTCTGGAATTTGATGTATTTTAAAAGAGGATTTTAAATCGGTAATCTAATTGGTTGGCCTGACAGCAGTGTCCGGCGCCATCACGACCCTTAGTGGATTTTGGGTCGTGACACTGGGCACGTCATCTTATCAAATATTAAAAGTTTGAAAGATTAAATTTGAATTGTACTCCCCTTTGTTCTCCAGGTGGGTGCCTGATTGCTGAATTTGAAATGTATTTCCTTGTTTTTCAGGTGGGCGCCTGATTGTTGAAACTTGAAGTGTATTCCCTTGTTCTCCAGGTGGGCGCCTGATTGCTGAACTTGAAATGTATTCCCTTGTTCTCCAGGTGGGCGCCTGATTGCTGAACTTGAAATGTATTCCCTTGTTCTCCAGGTGGGCGCCTGATTCCTGAACTTGAAATGTATTCCCTTGTTCTCCAGGTGTGCGTCTGGTTGCTGAAACTTGAAATGTATTCCCTTGTTCTCCAAGTGGGCGCCTGATTGCTAAACTTGAAATGTATTCCCTTGTTCTCAAGGTGGGCACCTGATTCCTGAACTTGAAATGCTTTCCCTTGTTCTCCAGGTGGGAGCATGATTGCTGAAACTTGAAATGTATTCCCTTGTTCTCCAAGTGGGCACCTAATTGCCAAAACATGAAATGTATTCCCTTGTTCTCCATGTGGGCACCTTATTTCCAAAACTTGAAATGTATTCCCTTGATCTCCAGGTGGGCGCCTAATTGCTGAACTTGAAATGTATTCCCTTGTTCTCCAGGTGGGCGCCTGATTGCTGACTTGAATAGTATTCCCTTATTCTCCAGGTGGGCTCCTGTTTGCAGCAAAACAAACAAACAAAGAAAATTTTCCTGCCCCAGTTTGGTGGCTGGGCACATCATGTTATCCAATATCAAAACTTGACAGCTAAAATTTGACTTGTACTTCCCTTGTTTTCCAGGTGGACGCCTGACTGCTGAAACGTAAAATGTATTCCCTTGTTCTCCAGGTGGGCGCCTGACTACTGAAACTTGAAATGTATTCCCTTGTTCTCCAGCTGGGCACCTGACTTCTGAACTTGAAATGTATTCCCTTGTTCTCCAGGTGGGCGCCTGACTTCTGAACTTGAAATGTATTCCCTTGTTCTCCGGGTGGGTGCCTGACTTCAACAGAATAATAAACAAAAAAAATTTCTTGCCCCAGTTTGGTAGCTGGGCACATATCTGAGTGTTAAACTGAATCGTATTGCCCCATGTTACTAAAAATTTGAAAGTTAGGTCCTGTTATCCGGGTAGGTCCTGACAACTCTTAACAAAACAACAATTTTACATCTAAGATATGTCTTTTAAAGGTATGACTTTCGCTATATCTTGTTATCTAAATCGACCTTAAAACTATGTCCCATTGTCCTTGAGGGTCCTGAAAACTTCTAATTGAATCCTATCTTAAACATGCAAACTTTGAAACCAACTTATATTCCTTTAGGGTACATTTATGCTAAATTATGCTACTCGTTATTGTTTTGAAATTTAAACTAAGTCCCATTTTCCAGGAGGATCCTGAGAGTTTATGGTCAAACCTGTTTTGGTGCTTGCTTTATCCCTAAGGAGGGTTTCTCCGAAACCAAAGAAAACTTTCTGCCCCTGTTTCAATCAAAGAAAAATCTTGTCAGTTTAAAAATGGTGGTTAGTTGATGGCATTCTTGCTGAAGACGTCTCCGCTGCTGTGTTTTACCTTGCCTTGCTTCTTGAACTGGCCCTGAACTGCTTGACTTTCTGATGGGCTTTCAACCCCCCACGACCTTCGACGACCTGAGTGTTTCATACCCAGACTGTTGCTTCTACCTCTCTGACCCCTTTTATTTGAAACTTTGCATCATGCCATCTTTTGGTACGTTCTGGCCTTACTATGCTTTGCAATTGGGAAGCTGGCAGTTAGCTTTGACATTCCTCCCTTTTGTTTTGAACAGAATCGATACTGAGACATCTTAAGACGGACCTCGAAAGAGTGAAATGCAATGACACCGAGAGTTGAGGATAGAGAGAATCCGAAAATGGATGATTTGTAATGAAGAAAGAAGGGAAGAAGACTTATCTGAGTAGAATAGCTGGTGCCATTGATCATGCCATGCATTTTGGATTAACCAGCCCAGTCTGTCCAACCAATCAATTCTCAATTGCCACACTTGCTGTTCCGGACTTTCATAACCTGATTTTCAACCAAGCCCAAACCCTACTCATCTTGCAATGTCTTGAGCGGCTTTCAACCATAGACTTGTCTCATTTGCCTATCTGAAAAACTCACATTCGCCTTACGGTTCCCGCGAGGGTTTTCACCGACAAGACACTCTCATTTTTTATTTCTCTCAAAACCTCACCTCGCCTTATGGTGCCTATGAGGGTTTTCACCAGTAAGACTCTCTCATTTGAATTCTCTCAACTCACTTCGCCTTAAGGTACCCATGAGGGTTTTCACCAGTAAGACTCTCTCATTTGAATTATCTCAACTCACTTCGCCTTAAGGTGCCCATGAGTATTTTCACCAGTAAGACCCTCTCATTTTTATCATTTTTCTTCATGTACCGACGTGTTGCCCCTGACATGAATTACCTTACTTGCTCGTATTGGCACTTCCTGAAGATTGATCAGAAGGTATTTCTTTGGACAGTAATGTGGGCTTTTGGATGGGGTTTAGAAAGAATGGTATAGAGGCTCAAAATAATTCAACATGGGTTTAACATTACAACTTTCGGAATCAACTTTCTTACGAGAATCACAACTTCTGCCCCAGTTTCTTTCTTGGGGACTCTCGGACTTTTATTTTGGTGTGACTGAACCTCAGAGAGAGGCTGCCTACGTACCCTTTCGGGATCAAGTCAAACATAGTTCAGGTCATAAAAATTACTTTGTTATGATTTTCCTTCTCCTCCATTTTCTCTCTTCTTTTCCTTTCTCTTTTACTTTTCTTTTTCTTTTTATCGTTTCTTTTTCTTTTTCCTTTCTTTTCTTTTTCCTTTCTTTTATTTTTTTTTTCTTTTTTTTCATTTTTCTCCTCTCTCTATTTCACTATTTTTCTTCTCCGTTTCTTCACTTACTTTCCACGTCCGTGCTTATAAGTTTTTGTCACTGATTTTGAAAGAGGGGTATGAAATAACTGAGGCTCAAAAGGGGTATCAAAGGATAAAGTGTTTAGATAGCAGAACAAAATGCCTTCATCATTCCAATCTTCAAAATATGCCAAATACAATCAAGTACAATCAGACAAAGGAATCATACATAGTATCTTTTGACTGCATCGGAATTGATAGCCATTTCTGCACATTTTCCTTCCACATCTATCAAATATAATGCACCATTGGAAAACACTCCGGTTACAGCAAATGGCCCCTGCTAGTCTGGGGTGAACTTTCGTTTTGCTTCAGCCTGATGAGGAAGAATACGTCTCAACACTTGCTGACCCACTTCAAACTTTCATGGACGTACCTTTTTGCCATTCTTTGTTGATACAATTGGCCATGACACACTGCTGCCAACCTTTCTCATCGATTAAACTCAATTGCTCCAGGCCGGTTTTGACCCACTCATCATCGTCATGTTCCAATTCATCATCACACTCAGTTTCTTGTATTATTACTTCAGAATTAGACCAGCTTTTAAGACTGGGCCGAAGACTCCTCATGCATGTTATGTCATTGAGACCAGCATAGAAAGGATTGTACAAGGAAGAAAAGAAAAGCAAAAATAAAACTATCAGGAATGAAGAAGAAGGGAAATTGCATTTCACAGAAATCAAAAGATAACAAGGTTTAACGCATTCAAACGGATGGAACGTAGAACCTAAATCACAACCCTGGAATAATCCAGACAACTAAAAGAAAATCAAAACCTACTACCAAAACTCCGTCCGAGCAGGAAGAGGAGTAGCTTCCCAATTGTTGATCTTCACATTAGGCCTGACAAAATGCACTTCTTCGTCACCAGAACCTTCCCCAATTTCTACCGTGTTCACTTCATCAAATAGACTTTGGACCCTTTCAAATCAAATCCTCTTGCTCAGGGTTCTTGGGAGGCTTTTCAGTTTCAGCCGAGAGATCAAAGCGATGGGTGTAAGAACATGGTTCTGGCACTTTGAAGGTAGGTTCTGGCGGGTAATAGTGGTTATCATGGGTTTGGAACAAAGGTTCACTAGAGGATCTGTGTAACGAGGCAGGTGGAGGTGCCACAAACACAGGGGTGACTGGCGGAGGAGGGTATGAAATTTGTTTGGATGGCAGAGGTGTTGTTGTTTGGGAGGTTGTTCCATAGCACTGTTGGTAAATAGGAAAGGCTGGAGATGAGTTCACCGCGGGAGGATCATGAGGTTGAGGCAACGGTGGGATGTAAGCAGGGTTAGCAGGGTAAGGGTGGGGGTGGGTGTCCTTTTGACCAGGCCTGGTACATCTCGTCCATTTGCTGCTTTAGCTTATGCATCTCCTCCTTCATTGCATTAACATCCGATTCTTCCTCCTCCCTAGACGGGTCGACGATGCTTGCCTCTAACTCCTGGTTAACCATGTTTGATTTGTTCTTAGACCGGGTGTCGTAGGAATGAGTTGCCAGAATGCCAGTCAACTAACCACTTGCCCGGACTCATCATCAACAACAACTTTGTTAGCGGTTAGAGCATTAATAGATAGGTAGCCGTACATTTTTGGAATGAATGCACCTAAGCAATTAAACATTTCTACTATGCCTTTGCTTGGTTGCATGCGTCATCCCGACTTTCCTTTTCCTTATTTTCCATGCCTTCTCTCACTCTTCCCTCTTGTTTTTCCATTGTTTGTTTCTTTCCTTTCCCTCTTTTCTTTTGCTTTTCTCTCTTATTTTCCCTTCTCTCTTTCTTTTTCTATTTTTCTTCTCTCTTTTTATTTGGTTACGGTCGAATCCTATGTAGATTGCCTACGTATCATGACCCCGCATGAATCAGACCAAGCGTAGTTCTTAGGGATATAAAAAGGACATAAATAACAAAAATATTTTTTTGGGATTTTCAATTTTTCATAAAAACAAACACTTTGACTATAAGGACTCAAGACTTACAGACTCGAAATAAACTAACAGACTTAGAAAAAGATCAACTCAAAAGACCTAACAAACTCCAAAATGGCTTAACAGGCCCAAACAAAATGAAAATCACAAATGCATTAAAGCCTTGAATGCTCCTGGAGCTCTCGGGGTGTTGTTTGGCTTTGTTGCGGGCTCGTCTGCAAGATCCACATGAAGCCTTTCCAAATCCCTCATTACCTTCTGGACAAACGTCATGACTGCCGCAAATAAAGTACTCCAGGTCATGTCTTCACATATCTGGCATTTTACCACAATGTACTCTGCAATCGCCATGACCCTTTCGCGGATCCTACCTTTCTCCCGTAATAAATCCCCAATCTGCCGGGTTTTAGCTTCCAAAGTTTGTTCAGCTGCAGGGCTTTGTTCTTGAAACTGTTCTAGATCCCTTTCCAACCTTGCTATAAAAGAATAACAATGCTCCCTTTCGGCTTCGAAATCTCTTCCCTGCTTGGCCATTTCATTTTCAATGATCTTGACCTTTTTCTTCATACTTGCCATCCCCTTGTCATATTTCTCCTTCAGCTGACGGATAAAAATGGCCCGTTCCCCTGCATCCTTGGCTATCTTGGATCGAGCATTTGCCAACTCCTTTTCAGTCTTCTGTAACTCATCCTCGAAATCACATGCCTTCTTGGTAAGGTTGTAGATAAGTGTTTCATCTTTTTTACTCCTTCCCAGATTTTCAATTGCTATTTTCATTTTCCAGATCTGGGCTTTGAGAGTTTCTTTCTCTTGGATCAATCTTCTTTTCTCACCTTCGGCTTCCTGAGCCTGAAGATCATTGTTGAATTCCATATTTCTTAGTTTTTCTTTCAAGGCACAAATCTCAGCTTGATATGCCTTTTCCTTTTCTCCCCATACTAATCTTTCTTGGATTTTGTCATCAAAGGCTTGAACATGAGGTCTTTTGGCAGGTCTCTCAGGTTCGGGTACTGGTTCGGTGTTCACACAGGACCTCTTCTCAAATCAAGCAGAATAGTTTGGATCCACTTCCCCTTTTGCGATATCCGATACTTGGGTGCCATTTTTTAGATACCGGCAGCTGTTCCAATCCCATTGAACTAAAGCCTCGGTCAATGTAGCTTCCGGATGCAACTCTATGACTTGAGTACTTAGATCTTCGTCTTCGGTCACAATCTAATACCGTCCTAATTGTCTCAAGACCCTCTGCGGGGTGTATGGCTGAATGCTCCTTACACCCATTATCCTCAGGTAAACTTTGGTTGCAGTCATGTATATAGCCTCTGTCCTCGGGAGCCATCCTATGGACCACTCAATTTGACTTACTTTGAGATCTTTCAGATGAGACACCCATGCTCCAGATCCTTCCGGCACATTGTAATCCTTTACCCTCTCTTCGTAACTAGTGATGAAGTTATTTGTGTTCGAGCCATAACTCATGAATCTGGGATGGTGGCGAAGATGTTCGATCATCCACATTTGTAGGAGGATATTGCAACCTTCGAAGAATGGGGCCCCGGCTTTGCATAGAGTCAACTCACAATAAATATCCACCAATAACAACCGGGAAAGTGTATGTTCCTTCATGGTAGTGAGGATTTGTGCAATTCTAGCCATGCGAATATCAACTATCCCCTTCTCATTTGGAAAAACCATTATCCCAAGAATGCCACAATAAATGCGAACCGACGATGAAGTTGCCAAAGACCCTTATCTTGTTTGTTGCTCAACCCCTTCTCATGTGCTTCATAACCAGCAGAATGACAAAACCTGAAGTATAAGAAGTGGAAAGCACAACACCCTTCGCTCACCCGGTTTTTACGTATCTGTTTGCTGATGTTCAAGAGGTCAAAAAACTTGTGCACGGATGGAGTCCTTGGAAATATAAGCTGTTGCTTCCTCAGATCTCGCCCAAACTCAATGTACTCGGCTATCTCCTCCAAGGTAGGAGTAACCACAAAGTCTGAGAAGCGAAAAACATTACGAGCAGGGTCCCAGAAAGTTATCATAGCCTTGATCAGATCATCTCATGGTTTAATCTCCTAAATATCCATAAGAGCACCCAATTGTTCTTTCACCCATTTCTGACCGTCTTGATCCAAATCATTCCACCACATGCGCAAATGTATCCTCCCTTGTCTTTGAACACACACGAACACAGAACACAATCGTAGTTCACAAGTCACTCTCACTTAAAAAAAACTCTCTCACTTTTACTTGTGCTGTTGTGGACTTTGTTAGCTCTATTTTCTTCTGCACTCTTTTGCTTCTTTACTGGTATGTCTCAGTTAGTTTACATGCTCCCACTACAATGTATTTTATTTCTGTTCACTTCTGTCCAATTCTTTAGTTGACATTTGCTGCTAGCATATTGTAACATGTTCCCCTTTCCTTTGTAATTCAATATTATGTATCCTGTCAGTTGCTTGTCATGAATTTGATACTTTATGAATCCCAATCCCTCATACCCCTTTATATGAGAGTTATAGTTCAAGGCCTGACAACGTTCTAATATTGTAGTCCATAATTATGGATTGGATTCTTTGAACCCAAAACTCAATCAGTTCCCCTTCTCTTTCCCTCCTTTATGTGTTTTTGAGCTTTAGACTTGAGTCTGGCAGTGTCCTAATCATTGTCCAGACCCTGGTCTGACCTTCAAAGGTCTGCTCTTGATGCGTTTGACCAAGCAGGTGATAAGGGGTATGCCAACCTACTTTGTGGCTAGGTATGTCCACCACCTGCCATGGCTCCCCAATTCCCCTTTCACTTTGCACTTACTCCTAGCTATTAAGTTCTACCCCTCTCTTATAAGCCATGCTTTGGGACCCCCTGAGCTCCCTCTGAACTTGGATGCCTGAGAGCTGGCTCTTCCACACTGCACTATTTCTATTCTAATGGTATCTTGGGTGTAAGCAATGCCAGAAATCCCTAAGATTCCTTGTAACTTTGAAACACCCTGGATAAAGAGAAGGCTTTGGAAATCTGGATCCCGGAAGTTGCTCAATTGCATATTATTAAACATTAAGGTTGAATTAGGCTGCTCGGATCTAGCTGTTAGCTTTTGATGTACTTTTAAATTCCAGTTAGCTTTATTAGGCTGTAATAATTTGTAATAAACTCATGGGGATTTAGTAGAAAAATGGGATGGGGTTTATTTTATGCACAAAGGGTATATACCATGCCTATAGGGGTTAATTTCTAATTCTTCCGCAAATACACATATAGAGATCATCTCTATAGGCTCTTGCATTTCTGCATATACAAATGTCATTAGGCAGATCGTTTGTGGGTTTAATAATAAGGTTGTATATAGACATCATGTGCATAAGACTTTTGTTAATGACTGAAAAGGTATTAAAATCAGTAAACGTATAGAAAGCATGCCTATAGGAAATCTCGATTTTTAATAGCCACGTTCGTTTTAAAACAGTATCAATTGCTGGAATTTGTATATATTTTACTAAAACTGGTAATTTTCTATCTCTTTTTTGAAACCTGCTAAAATTGGTAAACTTTTTCTATAAGGAATCTGCACTTTCCTGAAACTCGTAAACCTTTAAACCAGTCTGCATCTTTTTTGAAACAACTGGTAACTCTTTCGCACCCTTTTTCCTGAAATCAGTAGATCCTCTACCTAGTTTCTTTTTATTCAATACATAGACAAAAGGTTGGTTAACTAATCATTGGGTCAGTCTCTGACAACTGTATCCGAGTTGCCTAATGCAGACTTTCTGTCCAAATATATGCGTTGAACCAGTCCGCTCAATGCTTAACTTTAATTTAAGACCAAATCAGTATTTGTCAAGGCATGCTAAACTATATGCTTATTTGATTTCTGTGGTTTGTTTGAGCCTTATTTGCTTGTTTATTCTTCCCTTTATTTGATACTTATTTTGAATGTCGAGCTAGAATTTTATCCTTTACACTCCACAAAGGCCTCCATACCTTTCTTTCCTTTTAGGATTAGAAGTCCTAATACCCCGGGACTGATAGGATTGGGACGGTTATTAGCATGCGATAAGTAAACGATACCGTTCCGCGTTTTAATACCTTAACGGGGTGGGAAGGGTAGACATGGAGATGATGATTACATGATAACACTATGTGTATAATTGGGTACCAGTGTTGTTCGAATGATCCATGTAATGTATAAACCTAGGATTCCCCTCTCCTTTTTTTTTCAGAACTTTAAAAGCTGCAGCACTTTCAACTTTCGTTTTCTCACACGAATTTTGGTTTGCTTGCACTAATTGCTTGACTTCTTCCCTCTACTGGCACATTTCTTTATAACCAAACTACTCCCTTCCTGAATTCCAGCACTCCTTTTAACCCTTTTATGCTTCTTACTTTGTATTTGCAATACTTGTTAGTCTATTCGCATTTGCACTCAACGTCACAATTGTAGCATGGCCGGAAACCACACTAGTGGATCTTGAGGGGTGCCTAACACCTTCCCCTTGAGATAATTTCAAGCCCTTACCCAAAACTCTGGTCTGCATCTTTAATTCTTCTAAAAGTGTCATAATGCACTATAATCATTAGGTGGCGACTCTCCAAACTCAAAAAACCCAATTTCCAAATGGAATAAGAGTTGTCTTCCCGAATGTCGTGAACCCGATTCCGCTTTAGGAAAAATAAAAAGGGGGCGTCGACATTAATTAAATTCATCTTTTCTAAATCTCATGTTTTCAAGTCAAATCATGTTTAGCAAACTTATTTACCAAAATAAGTTAAAACAACTAAAAGTCTAAAAAAAATGTTCGATTCAAAATATTACGACCATGGCAAAGAACCGAACAAGAAATCCATGGAAGTACATGAAGTAAGTTGCCTTAGGAAAAAGGCAACTCAAATTTTTTTTTTCAGTTTTTTTTAAATTTTTTTTATATGTATAACTTAAAAAACACATATAACAAATATATTCCTCTACCCCCAAGCTTAAATAATGCCGTGTCCTCATGACCAAATAAATTAACAGTAAAAGGAGATAAAGGAGCTTCCCTGATTTTTTTAAATTCTAGCCTCGTTTCCTTTTTCTTGGCTTCTCAAAGTTTCTCTCATATAACAAAGACAAGATTATAGCAAAGAAATGTTCTTTTTCATGATAGGAGAAACCTTTCAATGTCTAAATCATGGGAGTGTTTTTCTTTCATCATGGCAAAATATATTAATACATACTACATACACATCTATATATATAATATAATACAAACACGCAATTATTATTATTTTTTAACTTTTTTTTATAAGAAGAAAAAATAATCTAATATATATATATATATATATATATATATATATATATATATATATATATATATATATATATATTTACTAAAAAGGAAATATTATATGTTACTACAAATAATTACTTAAAAGATTAAAGAGAGGGGAAGAAAATAGTTCTGAATTTAACATCGCCAGCTCGACTTATTTTAAAAATTAGGCAAAAAGGATTGTCGAAGCCTGTTTGTCGAAGAATCTCCTGATATAAGGCTTCAAACGATGACCGTTTACTTTGAATTTGTCTCCCCCATCTGCATGTTGTACATCAATGGCACCATTGGGGGTCACTCCTGTTACTATATATGGTCCTGTCCAGCGTGACTTAAACTTTTCTGGGAATAATCTCAATCGGCTGTTGTACAACAGAACATGATCTCCCACTTTAAAATCTTTATGGCGGATGAGCTTGTCATGCCACTTTTTTGTCTTTTCCTTGTACAATTTAGCATTTTCGTATGATGTAAGTCTGAACTCTTCCAACTCATCAAGCTGCAATAGACGATTTTTACCTGCATCTGGTAAATTTAGATTCAACAATTTTATAGCCCAATATTCTTTATGCTCTAACTCTACAGGTAAATGACAAGCTTTCCCAAAACTAGTTTATAAGGAGATGTGCCTATGGGAGTTTTATAAGCAGTTTTGTATGCCCATAACGCATCATCCAATTTTAAAGACCAATCCCTTCGAGAAGAACCAACAGTTTTTTTCCAAAATTCTTTTTAATTCTCTGTTGGATACTTCTACTTGTCCGCTTGTTTGAGCATGATATGGAGTTCCTGTTTTATGAGTTACTCCATATTTTAACAACAAACTAGCAAATTGTCTATTTATAAAATGAGTCACTTGATCACTTATTATAACTTGTGGAGTTCCAAATATAGAAAAAATATTTTTCTTGAGAAAAACACAAACAATATGAGCACCATTTTTTTAGTAGCAATTGCTTCTACCCATTTTGAAACATAATCAACAGCTACCAAAATATATTCATAGCTATTTGAAGGGGTAAAAGGACCCATAAAATCAATGCCCCAAACATCAAAAATTTCACACACAAAAATAGAGTTAGGAGGCATTTCGTCCCTTTTTGAAATGTTACCGATTCTCTGGCATTTATCGCAAGTGGCGACATAATTCCTTGCATCTTTGAATATAGTAGGCCAGAAAAAGCCAACTTTAAGTACTTTAGTTGTTGTCCTTCTTCCGCCATAGTGTCCTCCTGCAGCCCCATCATGGCAGTGACTTAAGATATTGTTCATTTCTGTCTCCGATACACATCTCCTTATTAGGTCATCTGCACAAAATTTAAACAAGTAAGGATCTTCCCAGTAATAATGTCTTGCTTCTTTTTTAAGTTTTTTCTTTTGTTCATAAGAAAACTCTTTTGGAATCCATCCTCCAGCCAAGTAGTTGGCAATATCAGCAAACCAAGGTGGTTGATTTATAATGGTTGTGACTGAAAATATATGTTCATCAGGAAATTCCTCTTCGATATCTTTTATCTCTGTAGGAGGATTTTCCAAACGAGACAAATGATCAGCTACCTGATTCTCAGAACCTTTTCGGTCTTTTATTTTAAGATCGAATTCTTGCAAAAGGAGTATCTATCTTAGCAATCTGGGTCTAGCATCTTTCTTTGCTAAGAGGTATTTTAAAGTTGCATTATCAGTATAAATTGTAACTTTTGTTCCTATCAAATAGGAACGAAATTTTTCGAACGCAAATACTAGTGCAAGTAGTTCCTTCTTAGTTGTAGCATAATTCTTTTGAGCTTCATTGAGGGTTCTACTAGCGTAGTAAATAGGCCTGAAAATCTTGTCGCTCTTTTGTGCCAATATCGCTCCTACTGCTCCTACTGCTGTATCACTTGCATCGCATATTATATCTAAAGGCTGGCTCCAGTCAGGAGAAACAACAATTGGAGCATTAGTCAATTGTTTCTTGAGAATCTCAAATGCTTTCCTGCAATTATCTGAAAATTCAAACTTCACATCAGTAGGTTAATCAGAGGTTTTGAGATTTTTGAATAATCTTTTATAAACCTTCTATAAAAACCTGCATGCCCTAAGAAACTTCTAATGCTTTTAACAGTGGTGGGAGTGGGTAATCCTGCTATAAGATCAATTTTAGCCTTATCAACTTCTATTCCTTTAGCAGTGATTTTATGTCCTAAAACAATTCCTTCCGTTACCATGAAGTGACACTTTTCCCAGTTAAGAACTAGATTTGTCTCTTCGCATATTTTAAGCACCAAAGTTAAATGATAGAGACAATCTTCAAATGTCTTACCAAAAAGTGTGAAATCATCCATGTAAATTTCAAGAAACTTTTCAGTCATATCTGAGAAAATTGCCGACATGCAACGCTGAAATGTAGCAAGAGCGTTACATAGTCCAAATGGCATTCTTCTGTAAGCATACGTACCTTGAGGGCATGTGAATGTGGTTTTCTCCTGATCTTCTGGAGCAATTGGTATCTGATTATACCCAGAATATCCATCAAGAAAACAATAAAAACTATGGCCTGCAACTCTTTCAAGCATTTGGTCAATAAAAGGCAAAGGACAATGATCTTTCCTTGTGGCATCATTATGTCGCCTGTAATCAATACAAACTCTCCATCCTGTTACTGTTCTAGTAGGTATGAGTTCATTATTTTCATTTTTTACTATTGTCATACCTCCTTTCTTTGGTACTACCTACACAGGACTTACCCAAGGGCTGTCTGATATTGGATAAATGATACCTGCTGCTACAAGTTTCACCACTTCTTTCTTGACGACTTCTTGCATTGCTGGGTTTAGTCTCCTTTGGGGTTGAACTATTGGCTTATAATCATTCTCCATAAGAATCCTGTGCATACAAATAGCTGGACTAATTCTTTGATGTCAGTTATAGTCCACCCTAAGGCTCTTTTGTGTTTTCTCAAGACTCCAATCAGTTTACTTTCCTGTTCTATAGTCAAAGAAGATGAAATGATTATTGGAAATAATTCAGGTTCAAGAACACATATTTTAAATGAGAAGGAATTGCTTTGAGATCAATTTTTAATTGAACTCCTTCTTGTGAGACTTTCTCATTTTCTGACTCTTTTTCTAGTATTTCAGCTTGTTCTCTAATTAAGGGGTTATCATCACTTATGGTACCTGGCCTAGCCAAACATCTCTCCAATGAATCAGTAATTAACTGATTATCTTTGTATTCATCTACAAGGTCATCTAGTAAGTCAATTTGTGTGACGACCCGACCCGTCGTGAGTTACCCCCCGTTTCCCTCATTTTTTGCTTTCTTATGTTTTATTATATGAGTCTTGGGTGAATGAGTTGGTTTGGATTTATTTTGGATGAAAATGAGACACTTAGTCTCCTCAAGGAAGGCTTGTTTTGAAAAAGTCAACCGGATGTTGACCTATGAGTTAGAGGGCTCAGATGTGATTTTCGGTGATTCAGTTAGCTTCAGGGGATGATTTGTGACTTAGAAGTGTGATCGGAATTGATTTTGGAGGTCTGGTGTAGAATTAGGCTTGAGTGGGCGAAGTTAGCATTTGGCGAATTTCGGTTGGTAGGTGAGATTTTGAT
Organism: Nicotiana glauca; assembly: GCA_026770625.1. Classification (NCBI taxonomy): domain Eukaryota; kingdom Viridiplantae; phylum Streptophyta; class Magnoliopsida; order Solanales; family Solanaceae; genus Nicotiana; species Nicotiana glauca. The sequence continues at coordinate 115,601 of MU682254.1, forward strand.
CCAAGGGTCGGAATAGAATTCTGAGAGTTGTTGTAGTTTTGTTAGGTGATTTTGGATGTGTGTACAAAATTTCAGATTATTCGGAGGTGTTTTGGTTGGGTTTTTGATCGAATGCGAGTTTCGGGATATTTGGATGAACTTAGGCTTGAATTTGATGTAATTTGATGGTTTATGTGTTATTTGTGGTGTTTTGATGATTTGAGCAAGTTTGAATAAGGTGTTGGATCATGTTTGTGCTTTTGGTTGAGGTCCCGGGATTTCGAGGTGATTTCGGATGGCCATCAGGATGATTTTGGACTTGGAAAGATGGCTGAATACCTAGTATCTAGTATTTCCGCATCTGCGAAAAAGGAACCGCAGATGCAGTTGTGCAGGTGCGGGAGGAGGTTTGCAGGTGCGGTCTATGGCTTGGATGCAAGATTTCACAGATGCAGAAGGGAATTCGCATCTACGGCACAGCAGATGCGGTGTCAGAGTCGCAGGTGCGAAATAGGAAGCTTTGGGTGTTTCCGCAAAAGTGGACAAGCATCCGCAGAAGCGGTGTCCGCATATGCGGATATGGGACCGCAGAAGCGGTCGTTGGTCAATGAAGATCCGAAGAAGCGGAAAAATAACCACAGAAGCGGTGTTCGCAGGTGCGGAAATGGGACCGCAGATGCGAAAATCCCTGTTATAAGAAGGGTTTTAATGCTCATTTTGTTCCACGAGCTTAAGTCTAATTACAACATTTTTGCGTAGCCGCGAGAGCTTTTGACGAGGATTAAAGAGTTTTTCGACTGGGATTTGATTGGAGGTGAGTCTCATGACCTAGAAACATCATTTAATTGTGGATTCAACACTTAAATTTATGAAAATTTGATTAAAAAGGGAAGAATTAGGGCTTGACTTTTTAAACGAAAATTTTGGGTTTGAGGGAGCATATGAGCTCGGATTTTAGAGTTTTTGATATGTATAGACTCGTGGAGAGATAAGAAATCCGGTGATGTTAATTTTTTGATTTTTCGAGAAGTGGGCCCGAGGCTCGGGTTTTGCCAATTCGTGATTTTTAATATTTTTCAAGTCTTTTCGATTGGGTTGTGTTCCCTTAGCCTATTGTAATGTATTCCTTGTGGTTTTGATCAGATTCGATGCACGAGGAGGTCGATTCGCGAGGCAAAGGCATAGCGAGCTAGGATTTTGGCCGGCTTGAGGTGAGTAATGATAGTAAATGATATCCTGAGGGTTTGAAACCCCGAATTTGCACAATGTAGTGCTATATTGAGGTGAAATATGCACTTGATGGCAAGCGCGGGGTTGTTTACTACTGGGCATTGTGACTTGGTCCATCCCGTTTGAGTTTTACCGCGTATTTGACTAAGTTGATTTGTTTATCATCGTGATTTGGGCTTATTGCCATGTTTTAGGCTTAAAGCCAATTATTTGAATCCTTCGGGGATTGTTATCACTATTTCCTCACTATTTTTATACGTTATTTGAACTCAGTCCAAATGATTATACTTTCTTGCAAACTCAGCTGTTTTAATTGAATTTTTGAGACTTTACTGATATTTCATTGTTATCTGGGCTGAGAACTATTAATTATTTGATGGCCGAAGGGCTTATGATATTTTCTAGATTGAATGAGTCTTTCAGGCCTTGAGCATGATGTGAGGAGGCTTTCAGGCCTCGAGTGTATTGTGACGAGGCTTTCAGGCCTCGAGTGATATGTGAGGAGGCTTTCAGGCCTCTAGTGTGATGTGAGAAGGTTTTCAGGCCTTGTTTTATATGCCACGAGGGGGCTTGATATTGCGCTTGGGCCGTAAGGGCCACTTCCTGGAGTTTGTACACCCTCAGTGAGCGCGGGTACCCATGTGATGTGATAGTCAGCCCAAGGGGCTGATACTGTTCTGAGTGATATGATACTGAGTTCGAGGGGCGGATACTGTTCTGAGTGATTGATACTGGGCCCGAGGGGCAGATTTCTACTTACAATTTACTTGTTATTTTACCTGATTTACTGGTTTTATTTGAAAGGGAGATTCTATTTTATCTTGTATTGTTCTACTGTTTACTGCTTTTACTCCCTGATATAGTTTTGTTTTGTGCATATGCGATTTCTTATCTTCGGTTATTATTTATTGTTATTACTCACTGGGTCGGAGTACTCACATTACTCCCTGCACCATATGTGCAGATACAGGCATTATGGAGTCTACCCCTGAGCACTAATTCTTCCTAGACCAGGTGGCTAGTCGAAGTGACGAGGTAGCTGTTGACGTCCGCAGGCCTTATCTCTCCTATTTCACATCTTTGAGTTTCCTTCAGACTATTGTATCAGACTTTACATTTGTAGACTCATTTTTAAACTCTGTAGTAGCTCATAACTTGTGACACCCCGGTTTGGGCTGTGTCGGGTTGGTATGGTTATTTTCGCATTTCATGATTGTTTACACTTGTTCTGGATTTCCAAATGCTTAATAATTGTTAAAAGAGGTATTCACGTTGTTCTGGTTGGCCTTGTCTTCACGAGAGGTGCCATCACGACCGGGGATGGGAATTGGGTCGTGATAAGTTGGTATGAGAGCCTAGGTTACTAGGTCTCACGAGTCATAAGCTGGTTTAGTAGAGTCTCGCGGATCGGTACGAAGATGTCTGTAGTTTTCCTCGGTAGGCTACAGAACCTTTTAGGAAAACTTCACATTCTTGAAATTCTGTCGTGCGAACTTGTTGATCCGAGTACTAAACTTCTCTTTGTTCTATTCTCTCACAGATGGTGAGGACACGAGCTATCGGACGTAACAGACGACCACCAATACCACCTACTGAGGCTACCAGAGGCCGTGGACGCAGTCGTGGTCGTGGTCGTGATAGAGCAAAGCACCAGGGGTAGCACCTGTAGATCCTGTAGTTGCCCCAGCTCAGAACCAGGCTCCAAGAACACCAGTCCAGGCACCAGCTGTGCCCATTGTGATTTCGGGTCTTCAAGAGACATTGCCTAGATACTGACAATTTGTATGGGCCTAGCTCAGGTGGTTTCAGCCACCACAGCAGCAGCAACTACTTTACAGGCCGGGGGAGGCAATCAGACCCCCGCTGCTCGCACACCTGGGTAGGTAGTGTAAGGATTACAGACTCCAGAGGCACCTCCAGCTCAGCCAGTTGCTCCAGTGCAGGAGTTCAGGGTTCCAGTTATGCCCGAGGACGAGCAGCGTCGCCTCGAGAGGTTTGGTAGGCTCCAGCCTCTGACATTTAGTAGAGCTGAGGGTGAGGATGCCCAGGGTTTTCTTGACAGATGTCAGCGGATGCTCCGCACAGTGGGGATTCTTGAGTCCAGCAGTGTGGCTTTTACTACTTTTCAATTTACTTGAGCCGCCTTCACTTGGTGGGAGGCGTATGAGCGACGTAGGCTGGTTGGCGCAACACCTTTGACTTGGTAGGAGTTATCCGCTCTCTTGTTGGAGAAGTATGTACTGCGATCCCATAGGGAGGAGCTGCGTAGGTAGTTTGAGCGGCTACGACAGGGAGATATGACTGTGTCTCAGTATGAGATGAGATTCTCAGAGTTGGCTCGTCATGCAGTTTGTCTAGTTCCGTTTGATCATGAGCGGATCAGGAGATTTGTAGATGGCCTTAGCTATTATTTTCGTGTTCTTATGACTAGAGAGAGAGTGCTGGGTTCTTCATTTGAGGAGGTGGTGGATATAACTCGAGATATTGAGTCGATTCGCCACCAGGATCGAGAGGAGAGGGAGGTCAAGAGGCCTCGAGGCTCTAGCAGTTTTAGTGGTGCTCCTTCGAAGGGCCAGTTTTAGCAGGGTAGGGGTCGCTCTTTCAGGTCCGCTCAGTCGGCCAGTTTCGAGTATCGTGGGGCATCATCAGGTCATGGTCATCAGGGTTCTTAGCAGAGTCAGCCATCTCTCAGTGCTCTTCCAGCACATAGTTCATCTCCAGCTCTATTTGTTCAGGGTTCTTCTAGGCCGAGTGCGTCAGCCAGTCACTCTGACGCATGGGGTTCCCTTCAGTCCCATTCTCCAGCACCCGGGAGTTTTTATGAGTGTGGAGAGTTTGGGCATAAGTGGAGGCAGTGTCCTCGTCGAGCTGCTAGCTCATCTCAGCAGAGAGGTCAGCCCTCATCTTCTGGTCCAATTTCTTCAGCACCCACCCCGCCAGCTAGGGGTGAGGGTCAGGCAGCAAGGGGTCGCCTCAGGGGCGCATGTCGATCGGGCGGTGGTCAGGCTCGCTTTTATGCTCTTCAGGGCAGGACAGATACCATTGCTTCAGATGCCGTCATTACAGGTATTATTTCAGTCTGCCACAAGGATGCCTCATTCTTATTTGATCCCGGTTCTACCTATTCTTATGTGTCCTCATATTTTGCTCATCATTTGGGTACGACCCGAGGGTGTCTTGCTTTACCTGTTCATGTATCTACCTCGGTGGGCAATACTATTATTGTAGACCATGTGTATCGGTCGTGTTTTGTGACTATTGGGAGTTTGGAGACCCGAGTTGATCTATTGCTATTGAGCATGGTGGATTTTAATGTTATTCTGTGCATGGACTGGTTATCTCCATGTCATGCTATCCTAGACTGTCATGCTAAGACAGTCACTTTGGCTATACCGGGTGTATCGAGGATTGAGTGGTGTGGTGTGACTGACTATGTTTCTAGCAGGGTGATTTCATTCTTAAAGGCCCAGCGTATGGTTGGGAAGGGTTGTCTTTCCTATTTGGAATTCGTGAGGGATGTGGGATCCGAGACTCCTAGCATTGATTTCGTCCCAGTTGTGAGGGAGTTTCCAGATGTTTTTCCTGCAGACTTGCCGGGCACGCCACCGGACAGGGACATTAATTTTGGTATTGACCTGGTATTGGGCACTCAGCCCTTTCCATTCCTCCGTATTATAGGCACTAGCGGAGTTAAAAGAATTGAAGGATCAGCTTCAGGAACTCCTAGATAAGGGGTTCATTCGGCCTAGTGTGTCACCATGGGGTGCACCGGTGCTATTTGTGAAGAAGAAGGATGGCACCATGAGAATGTGCATTGACTACAGGCAATTGAACAAAGTAACAGTGAAGAACAAGTATCCCCTGCCTCGCATTGATGATTTATTTGACCAGCTTCAGGGGCGAGGGTATTCTCCAAGATTGATCTCCGCTCAGGCTATCACAAGTTGAAGATCAGGGATTCAGATATTATGAAGACTACTTTCAGGACTAGATATGGGCACTATGAGTTTCTTATTATGTCCTTTGGGCTGACCAATGCCCCAGCAGCGTTCATGGACTTGATATAGTGTATTTCGGCCGTATCTGGATTCATTCGTGACTATTTTTATTGATGATATTCTGGTGTATTCGCGTAGCCAGGAGGAGCACGCACAACATTTGCGAGTTGTATTGCAGAGATTGAGGGAAGAGAAACTTTGTACAAAGTTCTCCAAGTGTGAGTTTTGGCTTAGCTCAGTAGCTTTCTTATGGCATGTGGTGTCCAGCGAGGGTATTCCGGTTGACCCGAGGAAGATAAAGGCGGTGCAGTGTTGGCCTAGACCGACCTCAGCCACAGAGATTCGTAGTTTCCTTGGGTTGGCAGGCTATTATCACTGGTTTGATCAGGGATTTTCCTCAATTGCATCACGCTTGACCAAGTTAACTCAGAAGGGTGCTCTATTTGTATGGTCGGACGAGTGCGAGGAGAGCTTTCAGAAGCTCAAGACAGCCGTGACCACGGCTTCAGTATTGGTTTTGCCCTCAGCCGCAGGTTCTTATACAGTATATTGTGATGCAGCGAGAGTTGGGATCGGATGTGTATTGATGCAGGAGGGTAGAGTTATTGCTTATGATTCTCGTCAGCTGAAGCCCCACGAGAAGAACTACCCTGTACATGATTTGGAGTTGGCTGCTATAGTTCATGCTTTGAAGATTTGGAGGCACTACTTGTATGGTGTATCTTGTGAGGTATTCACCGATCATCGCAGTCTTTAGCATTTGTTCAAGTAGAATAACCTTAATTTGAGGCAGCGGAGATGGCTAGAGTTTCTTAAGGACTATGATATTACCATTCTGTATCACCCAGGGAAGGCCAATGTAGTGTCCGATGCTTTGAGCCGAAAGGCAGTTAGTACGGGGAGCTTGCCATACATTACAGTTGGGGAAAGGCCCTTTGCAGTTGATGTCCAGGCTTTGGCCAATCGGATGGTAAGAATAGATATTTTGGAGCCTAGTCGGGTGTTTGCTTGCGTGGTTTCTCGGTCTTCCTTGTATGACCGCATCAGAGAGCGCCAGTATGATGATCTGTATTTGCTTGTCCTTAAGGATAGAGTAAGCATGATGATGCCAGAGTCATGACCATTGATGATGATGGCGTGTACAGCACAGTCGCGTCAGAAGAGTTATGCGGACCGGAAGGTTCGGGATGTGTCATATATGGTGGAAGAGAAGGTCTTGTTGAAGGTTTTGCCCATGAAGGGTGTTATGCAGTTTGGGAAGAAAGGGAAGTTGAGTCCGCGGTTTATTGGGACTTTTGAGGTACTTAGGAGGATTGGGGAGGTGGCTTATGAGATTTCCTTGCCACCTAGCTTGTCGGGCGTGCATCCAGTGTTTCATGTATCTATGCTCCGGAAGTATGTTGGGGACCCATCCCATGTTTTGGACTTCAGTACTGTTCAGTTGGATGATGATTTGACCTATGATGTGGAGCCAGTGGCTATTTTGGGTCATCAGGTTCGAAAATTAAGATCTAAGGATATAGCTTTGGTAAAGGTGCAGTGTAGAGGTCGGCCCATGGAGGACGCTACTTGGGAGACCGAGCGTGAGATGCGGAGCAGATATCCTCACCTGTTTATGGCTCCAGGTATGTTTCTTGACACGCTCAAGGATAAGCGTTTGTTTTAGTTGGGGAGGATGTGACGACCCGGCCCGTCGTCACGTGTGTTACCGCCCCGTTTCCCTAATTTTTTGCTTCCTTATGTTTTATTATACGAGTCTTGGGTGAATGAGTTGATTTGGATTGATTTTGGATGGAAATGAGACACTTAGTCTCCTCAAGGAAGGCTTGTTTTGGAAAAGTCAACCGGACATTGACCTATGAGTTAGAGGGCTCGGATGTGATTTCCGGTGATTTGGTTAGCTTCGGGGGATGATTTGTGACTTAGGAGTGTGATCGGAATTGATTTTGGAGGTCCGGTGTAGAATTAGGCTTGAGTGGGCGAAATTAGCATTTGGCGAATTTCGGTTGGTAGGTGAGATTTTGATCCGAGGGTCGGAATAGAATTCCGAGAGTTCCTATAGCTTTGGTAGATAATTTTGGATGTGTGTGCAAAATTTCAGATCATTCGGAGGTGTTTTGTTGGGTTTTTGATCGAATGCGAGTTTTGGAAGATTTGGATGAACTTAGGCTTATATTTGATGTAATTTGATGGTTTAGGTGTTATTTGTGGTGTTTTGATGATTCGAGCAAGTTTGAATAAGGTGTTGGATCATGTTTGTGCTTTTGGTTGAGGTCCCGGGGGCCTCAGGGTGATTTTGGATGGCCATCGGGATGCTTTTGGACTTGGAAAGATGGTTGAATACCTGGTATCTGGTATTTTCGCATCTACGAAAAGGGAACCGCAGATGCGGTTGCGTAGGTGCGGGAGGAGGTTCGCAGGTGCGGTCTATGGCTTGGATGCAAGATTCCGCAGATGTGGAAGGGATGTCGCATCTGCGGCACTACAGATGCGGTGTCAGAGTCGCAGGTGCGAAATAGAAAGCTTTGGGTGTTTCTGCAAAAGCGGTGTCTGCATATGCGGATATGGGACCGCAGAAGCAGTCGTTGGTCAATGAAGATCTGCAGAAGCGGAAAAATAACCGCATAAGCGGTGTTTGCATATGCGGAAATGGGACCGCAGATGCGGAAATCCCTATTATCAGAAGGTTTTAATGCTCATTTTGTTCCGCGAGCTTAAGTCTAATTCCACCGTTTTTGAGTAAGCTTGAGAGCTTTTGACTAGGAATCAAGAGGTTTTCGACTGGGATTTGATTGGAGGTGAGTCTCATGACCTAGAAACATCATTTAATTGTGGATTCAACATTTAAATTTATAGAAATTTGATTAAAAAGGGAAGAATTAGAGCCTGACTTTTTAAACGAAAATTTGGGGTTTGAGGGAGCATTTGAGCTCGGATTTTGGAGTTTTTGATATGTATAAACTGTTGGCGAGATAAGGAATTCGGTGATGCTAATTTTTTGATTTTTTTAGAAGTGGTCCCGGTGCTCGGATTTTGCCAATTTTGTGATTTTCGATATTTTTCGAGTCTTTCGATTGGGTTGTGTTCCCTTAGCCTATTATAACATATTCCTTGTGGTTTTGATCAGATTCGACGCACGAGGAGGTTGGGTTTTGGCCGGCTTGAGGTTAGTAATGATAGTAAATGATATCCTGAGGGTTTGAAACCCTGGATTTGCACAACATAGTGCTATATTGAGGTGAAATACGTGTTTGATGGCGAGCGCGGGGTTGTTTACTACTGGGGATTGTGACTTGGTCTGTCCCGTTTGATGTTTACCGCGTATTTGACTAAGTTGATTTGTTTATCATCGTGATTCGGGCTTATTGCTATGTTTTAGCCTTAAAGACAATTATTTGAATCCTTCGGGGATTGTTATCACTATTTCCTCACTATTTTGACACGTTATTTCAACTCAGTCCAAATGATTATACTGTTTTGCAAACTCAGCCGTTTTAATTGAATTTTTGAGACTTTACTGATATTTCATTGTTGTATGGGCTGAGAACTATTAATTATTTGATGGCCGAAGGGCTTATGATATTTTCTGGACTGAGTGAGGCTTTCAGGCCTTGAGCGTGATGTGAGGAGGCTTTCAGGCATCGAGTGTATGGTGAGGAGGCTTTCGGGCCTTGAGCGTGATGTGAGGAGGCTTTCAGGCCTCGAGTGTATTGTGAGGAGGCTTTCAGGCCTCGAGTGTATTGTGAGGAGGCTTTCAGGCCTCGAGTGTATTGTGAGGAGGCTTTTAGACCTTGAGTGTGATGTGAGAAGGCTTTTAGGCCTTGTTTTATATGCCACAAGGTGGCTTGATATTGCGCTTGGGCCGTAAGGGGCCCCTCCCGGAGTCTGTACACGCCCAGTGAGCGCGGGTACCCATGTGATGTGATACTGAGCCCAAGGGGCTGATACTGTTCTGAGTGATATGATACTGAGTCCGAGGGGCTGATACTGTTCTGAGTGATTGATACTGGGCCCGAGGGGCAGATTTCTACTTACAATTTACTTGTTGTTTTACCTGATTTACTGGTTTTATTTAAAAGGGAGATTCCATTTTATTTTGTACTGTTCGACTGTTTACTACTTTTACTGCCTGATATAGTATTGTTTTGTGCAGTTATGCGATTTCTTATCTTCGGTTATTATTTATTGTTATTACTCAATAGGTCGGAGTACTCACATTACTCCCTGCACCATGTGTGCAGATACATGCATTGTAGAGTCTACCCTTGAGCACTGATTCTTCCCAGATCAGGAGGCTAGTCGAAGTGACGAGGTAGCTGTTGACGTCCGCAACCCTTATCTCTCTTATTTCATATCTTTGAGTTTCCTTCAGACTATTGTATCAGACTTTACATTTGTAGACTCATTTTTAAACTCTGTAGTAGCTCATGACTTGTGACACCCCGGTTTGGGCTGTGTCGGGTTGGTATGGTTATTTCCGCATTTCATGACTGTTTACACTTGTTCTGGATTTGCAAAAGCTTAATAATTGCTAAAAGAGGTATTCGCGTTGTTCTGGCTGGACTTGTCTTCACGAGAGGCGCCATCACGACCGGGGATGGGAATTGGGTCGTGACAATTTGAAAACAAGACGATGATGACTCATCCCCTGGAAATTTCATCATTTTTTGCATGTCAAAAATCACTCTTTCCTCATCAACTCGCAAAATTAATTGTCCTTGATGGACGTCAATTATTGCTCTTCCTGTTGCAAGAAATGGTCTTCCTAAAATAAACGATACCTCAGTAATTTCTTCCATTTCAAGTACTATAAAATCTACTGGAAATACAAATTTGTCAACTCTGACAAGGATATTTTCAATAATTCCTTTTGGTCTCTTAGTACTTTGATCAGCTAATTGAAGAGACACTCCAGTATCTTCTATTTCACCAAGTTCTAATTTCCTGAAAATTGAAAAAGGCATTAGATTTATTGAAGCACCTGAATCACATAACACCTTTTCAAAGTGAGTACCTCCCATGGTACAAGGAGTTGTAAAACTTCCGGGATCACCAAGTTTCTATGGGAGCTTATTTTGAAGTATAGCACTACATTTTTCTGTAAGCTTAACCACTGAAACTTCTTCCAATTTTCTTTTACTTGACAGAATTTCTTTAAGAAATTTATCATATGAAGGAATTTGTGTCAAATCATCTGTGAAAGGTATGTTAATGTAAAGTTGCTTCAAAATATCTAGAAACTTTGTAAACTGTTTGTCAAGCTTTTCCCTTTTCATCTTTTGGGGAAAAAGGAGAGGTACAGAGTAGGAATTTGTTATCAATTCATTTTCTTGTACATTTTTCCCTTTATTATTTTGTTCTTTTGGAAACTTAGATTATATTTTATTCTCGCCTTCATTTACCTTTTCCACTTCTTGTGGCTTTCCTTCTCTATCTGCATATGGATCATCAAGAGATTTACCTGATCGTAGAGAGATGGCTTTGAGGTGTTCTTTTGGGTTATTCTCAGTGTTGCTTGGTAGAGCACCTTGAATTTGTCCAGACATGAGGGTTGCTAATTGTCTTACCGAAATTTCCAAATTCTTGATAGCTGAATGTTGACTTTCAACAATTTCGTCAGTAGCCTTAATGAATTTGTACATCAGGTCTTCAAGGCTTTGTCGATGAGCTCTTTTGGGCTGCTGCTGATATTGTTGAAAATTTTGTCGCCCTCTATTTTGATTTTGAAAGCCAGGTGGTCCATGTACCTGCTGCTTCTGATTAAAAAAACTTTGAGGATATTCAGCACCATTAGGATTACTCCACTGAAATCCTGAATGTTTTTGTGCCATGGGACTACCAAATGAGTAATTATTTCTATAACCAATCACATTTACCTTTTCCTTATTTTGCGTTAAAGCTTGACATTCATGATTTAGATGATTACCTTTACAAATATCACAATTCTCAAGTTGGGATAATGATTGAGCACTTACCTGAAATGCCTCAACTTTTTGTGTTAGAGTTGCAATTTGTTGCGCTAATGAATTCCAAGCTTCAACCTGATTGACTCCTGCTGCTTTATTAACAATCATTCGGTCAGAGGGCTATTGAACAACATTTTCTGAAATTTCATTGAGCAATTGCATGGCTTCTGTAGTAGTTTTGCTCATTATGGATCCTCCTGATGCTGCATCAATAACATTTCTAGCAGAGGGTTTAAGACCATGATAAAAAATATATAAAATGTCAGGATCTTGGATATCATGGTGTGGGAATTTTTTTAGCATTGATTTTAATCGTTCCGATGCTTGGTATACAGATTCAGTATCTGTTTGCACAAAATTATTAATTTCTTGCTTAATTTTAAATGTTTTTGTTGGTGAAAAATATTTATTAAGAAATTTCTGAGCCATTTGGTCCCATGTAGTGATTGAACCTCTTGGCAGACTTCGGAACCATATTTTGGCTTCATCTTTTAAAGAAAAAGAAAAAAGGCGCAACCTGATAGCGTCTGTTGTGACTTCATTATACATGCAAGTTTCAACTAATTCAAGAAAATCAATTAGATGGGTGTGAGGATCTTCACTCGCATCACCAGTAAATTGGCACGACTGCTGAATGGTTTGAATCAAGATTGTGCGGATTTCAAAGTTGTTTGCTGCAATTGATGGTCTCCTCACACTTGATTCTCCTTCAAAATGATCTGGCCTCGCATAATCACGGAATATTCTATCACGTCTTGGTGCCACCTCATCAAATTGTTCTTCTACTTGATGTGGTGGAAGTTGGTTATTGAGTTTTTCATTCTCCATTTCCTCTGATGTGAAAATTTGAGATCGTGGGGTTTGTTCTTTTCGCAACAACCGCAAGGATTTTTCAATTTCAGGATCGTATTTGACTAGCTCTCTAGAAGAGGAACGAGTCATACACTTTGTGAAATTTCTGTAGAAAAGTTAAAATAATTAGACAATAAATAAATCTCAAATTAGTAGTAAAATAATTAATCTGTAGTAGACTTTAGCCAATCCCAGGCAACGGCGCCAAAAATTTGACGAGTGTCTGGCGTGTGTATAAATTAAACTCATACTCTATCAAATTATAGTATAGAAAGATGTCGAACCCACAGAGATTGGATTATCTATTCTACAGATGTTTCTTATTTTAATTAATATTTGAGAAAATCAGAAAGAGTTGAGCTGTGAATTAACTAACTAAAAATACATGAACAGAGCAATAGAAAATATTTTATTTTTCACAAATATAATAAAAAAGTGTTGGGATCTTGACTTCACTTAATATTTTTATTATATAGTGGATACATTTATCCTTCAACTTCTATTTCTCAAAAATGTATAAATGCCTCTCACGATTACATTTATATATTATTACTATAGTTGAACAATTAAATGCGCTCCTCTCGGTTATACAAATTAATCGTTAAAATGGTAATATTAAAGAATCAGAAATATATACTTGAACTAAAACATGCTCTTTTTAGTAAGTCCCTTTCGGTTAGCCTACTTGTTATAACTTATTACTGCACTATTCGCCTATTTCGATTACAAATAAGTGTTGAATGAATTTTAATATATATGAGCTAGATGTCACTAAATATAGGTTAATATCTATCAATACCAAAATTAAGTATTACCTCTTCTGCCTCTTTCGATTACAGAATTAGTAAGAAGTTAATATGTGGTACTAAATAGATAGATGTTAACAAATTAAATAACACCCAACTATAAAGCAGATAAAATTTAAATAAAAAGCTTCGGCTCAAGTATGCGAAATTGAATAATAATATCTATTATTATATAAAAATATTAAGATCAGTCATTTTCCCAACACAAGAAAAGTTACTCCATATTGGAGCCAGTATCGACAACGAAAATAATCTTGCCCATTAAATAAGAAAATAGAAAAAAATATTCAAGAGAATAATTCCCCCTATTTAATTAAAAATAGGAACTAGAGTAATTTTCAATACTACAATTTATTCGAAATGAGAAATGAAGCCAATGTAATGGCTAAAAGATGAAACATAAGCAAAATTAAAGAACAAAGAGAAAGGAAAAACTTTCTGCTCAATATTCACTTCTCCGATTTCTTCCCTTTTCTCGATTACGAACGATGCCTCTTTATAGGCAAGCCATGACAAGGTTTTCAATTATCTTCTGGATATGAACTTGTCATGGCTGGTTATGGTCTTGTTATGCTTGGTTATGAGCTTTTTTAGTTATGGATCGGTTATTGTTTATTGTAGCCGGTTGTGAGTCGGTTATAGTTTGTTGTAGCCGGTTGTCCTTTGTCATGGCAAATCACGTCTTTCTTTAGCACTATATTTTACTCTGCTTTAGCTTGTCCGTTTGTCTAATTTTTCCTCTGTAATCTTCTCGTTCCCGGACCAATACTTCTTTAACCTTTCCTGCATAATTTAGACAAATTATGGAAGAATATAATAATTTTTTTTTTGTATTTTTTTAAAGAAATTATATGTTAAAAATCAAGTAAAATGTACTTATCATGATGCCAGTATATATCTTCCAAATGGCTCTTGCAAAATGGCCAGTATTGATGATGTGGTCAACTGACTCATCTTGAGGTCTGATGCAGCAAGCACATCTGGTGACTGTAGGATTTCCGAAAACTACTACTCTATCATCAGTTGGTAGCTTATTTATGAGGGCTCTCCAAAGGCAAAATGGCCATTTGAAAGGGATCCTTTTGTTCCATATCTTCCTGTTAGATAGCAGGAGAAGTTTCTTTTTCCTCATAATGTTCCAAGTTGATGCACAGGTGAAATTCCTTGAGACATTGGGGGGTCCAAATGGCATTGTCCTGAATCTGTGGGTTGTAGTGAATGGTGGTTTGTAGAATTTGGGATAACATGTGTGTTGGGCCTACTTCGTTGAGTTTCTGGATGTTCCATTGCCCATTGTCCCAAAAATGTGAGACTTTTAGTTTGTCAAACTTACCCCCTTCATTACTATGAACAGCTAATGGACCCAAAACCCAGCCAATTGTCCCACAAGATACTCACTTCACCTGAATGGAGCCTCCACATGATATATTTTTCTGCCTCCTTTTTGTTGGTCATAAGTGTTTTCCATGCCTGAGATTGACCAGTATCCCATTTTTTCTTGACTGGATAGGATCTCTTGTAGTACTTGGCTAATGGTGGATTGATATGGTAGAATAAGGGTGAATTTGTATTGATATGGTGGATTGATACAATAAAATAAGAGTGAATTATGATACTGATTTTATTTATGGTGGGATCGGGTTGCGCGCCGCAACATATATATTATTTATTTATGATTTTGATATTATTGCGGTGGAATAAGGGAGGATTGTATTGTACGGTGGGATTGGGTTGAGCGCCGTAACAACATATATACTTCTATTTCTCTTTACTGTGTTGGTCCTCGGTATTTTTCATATGGAACTCTGAGGAATGGTAATTCTGATTGGTACTGGTTTCCTTTGAGGATTAGCTATTTTCTTCCGTTAAATGTCTCATTTCGTTCTATATTTCTTTCTCCTATTTTATTATAAAATGCGTACATGTTGTAGTGTAAGTGACCTTCCTTAGCCTCGTCACCACTTCGTCGAGGTTAGGCTCGGCATTGATAGAGTACATGGGGTCGATTGTACTTATACTACACTCTACACTTCTTATGCAGATTTTGGAGTCGGTCCCAGTGACGGTTACTAGCGTGCTCAGATTGGTCGGCTTGTGGAGACTTAAGGTACATCTGCTTAGCGTATGCAGGTCCTAGAGTCCCCTTTCTTTTATTTAGTTGTGTATTTTTCTTTTAGACAACTTTATGTTTTTTTCAAACCCTTGTTCTTACTATTGTAGTAGCTCGTGCACTTGTGACACCAGGATTGTAACAGATATTTTAGTCGTTATAGCTTCCGCACTTTACTTTGGATTATTACAGTTATTTCAGATCTTTCTCATTATTTAATTTAAATTGTTGAAAAATAGATAAATTGTTCTAGCAAGTGACATGTTAGGCGCCATCACGGTCCCGATACCGGGAATTCGGATCGTGACAAGTATTTTATTAATATTGACTTTACTTATTTATAATTAATTATATAGACATGTTTTATTGAAACTTGAACTCAAAATAAGTTTATTAGAGATCTTCCATGTCACATACAGTTAATAATTAATTTTAGCTTAGAATTCACCGTTTTCATCAAGATGAAGTTTTTAGCGTTCCTCAAGGTGTTGGGGCTGTTGATTATTCCTCTATTATGTAGGATGTTCTGTGAGGAGTGTGCTAATGCCTCTATTCGGTTGTCCTTTTGGATGTGAGATAGTGTCTTCAGACGATGAAATGCGTAAAAAGAACATATTCAGTTGTTGCCGTTTGACACCTGCTATTGCTTGGCCTGGTCTAACCTGCAAAGAAGATGTTGATTAAGATGTTCATTAGCTCCGGTTCTGAGTGGCTAAACATCCCTTTGGAGTGGAGAGATTTTCCTTTACAGTCCATTACTAATGTTATAATTGTTATTTAAATTGTAAGTGTGCATAGGAGATCATTTCCTCTTTGTGGCGTAGTGGGATTACATAATTGAAAGAACATATTTTTCCTATTTTGTAACTTACAATTTGTTAGAAAATGAGTCAGTATCTTAAAAGGAAATGTTCAAATTCTTGCTTTAAAATGATTAGATTCATTTCTATTGGCATTTAAAGTGTCTTTATTATTTCACATAATGTGTAATTATTTCTATTCTAGCCGTTAGCCCATTATGACCAATAATTAGTTATTATAATATTCATATGTTTCCTTAACCATATATACATTTCCATTCTTCTCGGGAAGATAAACAAGATTATTCCTTTTATTGAGTGAGATCAAGTATACAGAAAATACTCTTCTTTCTTTTGCTGGATTTCTATCGATAAAAAATCTGTGTCAGTTTACACTAGAAGATTTTGTTGAAGTTTGAGGAATACAACTAAATCAGGTGAAATATCATTAAATATAGTGTCTTTGACACACCTCAAGTTTTGAAGAATTCCCTACAAGTTTCGTGATCAAGTATTTTCCGTAAGAGTTACAACACAATTAGAGGAAAGAGAAATCTTTAGAGTATTGTACGCTATGTACACTGCAAGTTACGACAAAACTATTCGGACATGCTTTCTTAAATAGGATATCAAAATGGTCCATGTAGCATTGTATCTTTGATCAAACTGGAACATGCCATTGATAGAAAGTTATCTCCTGAAAAAGAAAATCTAGATTGTATATTTATGTTCTCTTTTTTCCCCTTCATCTAGGTGAACAGTTACCATTCAAAGGATTCTATGAGAGGAATTCTCTCTTAAGAGTATATGATGTGAATGAAAAAAAGAATTCCATGGGAGGAATTTTTTCTTGCTGTATATGATACCCCTCTACTTTAATAAATAGTACATTTCTCTCCCCTGTTATATTATCAGGCCATTTAAAGGCATACCTTTAGGAAAGTGAAAAAATTACCCTTATTTTTAACCCCCCCTCCC